>SJYA01008454.1:0-13095 GCA_006410615.1 Neotragus moschatus
AGGGAGGCCTGGCGTGCTGTGATTCATGGGGTCGCAAAGAGTCAGACATGACTGAGCATCTGAACTGAAGTGAACTGAACTATATGCCAGGCACCTTGTTAGATACTATAGCTATGTGTGTCAAAACTGACCTTAAGTAATGTTGGTGAAGTACTATGCCATTATGCACTCTTTTCTGCCAAAGTTATAGGAGGTAAGGCCATCTCCAATTTCATTACAGTAAAGTGTGGCTTATTACAAGTTTTAGACTGGTTTAAAACTTTTCTTTAAAGACTGCTTTGCTGTGCTGTGCTTAGTCGCTCAGTCATTTCCGACTCTTTATGACCCCATGGCCTGTAGCCTACCAGGCTCTTCTGTCCGTGGGGATTCCCCAGGCAGGAACACTGGAGTGGCTTGCCATGCCCTCCTCCAGTAGACTTTACCAACACAGAGATTGAACCCAGTTCTCCCACATTGCAGGCAGATTCTGTAACATATGAGCCACCAGGGAAGCCTCCCTTTTTTAAAAGAAAGCAATGCATCAAAACAGGAATGATATGTCACCTCCCCTTCTCAGATTCCTATTCATCAATAGATGATTACTTTTAAAATACACACACAGACATATTCATAGTGATATGGTAATAACCATTAAAAAGAATGAAGTTGCTCTGTATTGTCATGGAATGACCTCTGACATTGTGAAGTAAACATATTGATTTACAGATCAACACATACAGAATGATTTCATGCATACATGGGATATTTCTGGAAAAATATCTAATAAATTGTTGGGAGAGTGACCGGAGTTGCCTGGGATGGGAATACTCCCTTTTTGTAATATGCTCTTTAATCTTATTTAAATTTTTCACGTCCTTTGTTATTAAGCAATATTTTTAAAAAATAGATGGAAAATCATAAGACTCAGTTCCATGACTGATATTACCCACCACTTGAAATTTATGAAAAGATATGTAATTCTCATTTAAGAATGACAAAAGTGACAGCTCTTCAGCCACTAAAACTTTGTAATTGGTAAATACTGCTTTTTTTGTGGGGGGAGGATCTATTAAAGTATTTTTTAAAATGTGAGAGTTTGGAAATTGAAGGAAAGGATAACACAGAAAATTAATAGAAGTGATCATCGAGTGTCCTGACCAAAAATATGAACTTGTGTAAAATTATAAAACTCCAGCTTTTAAAAATAAACTTGAAATTGTATTTTTAATAAATATTTAGTGATGGATCATTATATGTGAACCACTATGCAAGGCACTAAAGTTGGATATGTCAAAGCTAAACCCTAAATAATTTTAGTGAAGGTAAGCTCCAGAGACTTTGGCCAAGATGGCAAGAGTAGAAAGACTTGGAGTTTACCTCTACATAAGCACATCAAAATTACAGTAATTTATAAGAAATTGTTAATGAGAAAGATAGGAATCTAACAGAAAATATTTTCTAAAACTAAAGATATAAAGAAAGAACCACAGGGAATTCCCTGGTGGTCCAATGGTAAGGACTTGATGTACTCAGTGCTGAAGGTCCAGGATTCAATCCTTGTTCAGGAAACTAAGATCCTGCAAGCCGTTTGGTACAGCCAATAAATAAATACATTTATTAATTAAAGAAAGAAAGAATGGAAGGAAGGAAGACAACCAGGAGTACAAGAGGGGTAGAACTGAGATGTAGTTAAGACCGTTATCCCCAAGTGGGCAACCCACAAATGGGAGAAAAATTATAATTACGGAGGTTCTCCTTAGAGAACAATGGATCTGAATCTGATATCAGGTTCCTCAGCCTGGTAGTTCTACACTAGGAAGATAAGCCCCCAGAATGTTTGGCTTTGAAGGCCATGGGGCTTTATTTGGGAGACCTAGAGGGCTGTGAGATTTAGAGACTCAATTCTTTTTTTTTTTTTTCCTTAATTGAAGGATAATTGCTTTACAATGCTGTCTTGGTTTCTACATTACAACAATCTTAAACAGATGTAAGTATACATATGTCCCCTCCCTTCTTGAACTTCCCTTCCACCACTCACCCGATCCCACCCCTCTAGGTTGTCACAAAGCACATGGTTGAGCTCGCTGTGTTATATAACAACTTCGCTCTAGCTATTTTATATATGGTTATATATATTTCAATGCTAGTCTATCAATTCATACCACTCTCTCCTTCCCCTGGTCGGTCCACAAATCCATTCTCTACTTCTGTGAGACTCCATTCTTGATGTGCACGCACAAAAGCTCACATGCTCTGTGATCCAAGGTAGAAGAAGTTATTTGAAAGGAGTCTGGCCAGACCCACTTGTTGATGTTGGAGAGCCTCCCAAAGAAGAAAGAGGAAACTGGAGCTCAAGCTGGGAGCAAATATATTTGTGGCAACTATTTCTGTAATTTCATTTTACTACCTGGACACTGGTGCTAACAAGCTCATTTTGAAACCCTCTTCTAGATTACTGGAACTGGAACCTGGCTATTCCCAACATCCTTTTAATACAAGTCCTGGGACAGATAACTCAGGCCAAGCAATTAGCCAGGTGGAGACACAGCTTCACCCACCAGCAAGCAAGCTGCCTTAAGATTCCCTGAGAACAAACCCACCCATGGGCATGGTAATGTCCACCAGAAGGCCTGGGACCTGGTCCCACACACTGGTGTGCAGACACTAATACCAGGATCCCAAGGGCCATGCACTCAGAACCCTGAGGATCTAGCTCTACCCACTAGTAGGCAGGAACAAGCCCCAGGACTCCTTGGGCTCTAGTGAGCCAGTGCTAACTTAAGAACTCATGTACACCCATGGCAGATTCATGTTGATATATGGCAAAACAAATATGGTATTTTAAAGTAAAATAAAGTTAAAAAAAAAAAAAAAAGAACCAGTCTCATCCATGTGTGAGCAGTCATCAGCTCCAGGATTATCTGGGCCCAAGCCCCACCAACCAACAGTCCAGACTCTGAGACCCAACTCTGCTCTCCTGTGATGCAGCACTAACCCCAGGAGAACCTAAGCTACATTCCACCCACTAGATGACCAACACCAGATCCCAATCCTCTGGATCTTGGAGGCAGAGACCCCAGGACCTCATTCTACCCAGAAGAAGGCTAACACAACTCCCAGGGCCATTCTCACACACCAGTGGACAGGCACAAGCTCTAGGGTCACTGCAGCTAACTAAAGAAGTACACAGTTCACCAAATAAAAGTCCAGCATCAGCCCTAGGACCACCTGGGCTCCAGACCTTCCCACTAGCAGAACAATGTCAACTCAGATCCTTTGTACCCCTCATCCAACTGTCCCAGGATCTAGCCTCACTCATCAAAATGCCACAACCAGCTTTAGAACATACAAGAACCCAGCCATCAACAGAACAACACCATATCCAAGACAACTGGCCCATAATCACCCATACTAGAACCCAACTCTGCTTTCCAGTTGATCAAAACTAGGTCCAGGACACATGTGGTTCTGCAGCCAGTCTCATGATTACTAAGTTCCACCTGAAAAGAGCAGGTAGTAGCCTTTTCACAAGGCAGAGCTTGGCAACATGCCAGAGCATGGACCAGTCGGGCCTTTCAGACCATCCACAGTAGTCAAGTTACCACAGCAGAAGGACTCATGACCATACATAGAGGGCATCACTAGAACATATATCTCTGGTTACCAGAGGGGAGTGCACTGACAGGACATGTAAGATGTTTCCTATAAAAGGTCACTTCTCCAAGCTCAATTAACATAACCAATCTACGAGATACAAAGAATAAAAACAGCAACTGCTAAGTCTCTTCAGTCGTGTCTGACTCTGTGTGACCCCATAGACGGCAGCCTAACAGGCTCCCCCATCTCTGGGATTCTCCACGCAAGAACACTGGAGTGGGGTGCCATGTTCTTCTCCAATGCATGAAAGTGAAAAGTGAAAGTGAAGTTGCTCAGTCGTGTCCGATTCTTGGCAACCCCATGGATGGCACCCTACTAGGCTCATCCATCCATGGGATTTTCCAGGAAAGAGTACTGGAGTGGGGTGCCATTGCCTTCTCTGAAAAACAGCAAAGTAGGAGACAAATGAACATTTTCCAAATGAAAGAACAAGATAAATCCCCAGAAAAACTAAGTGGAAATTGGCAATTTATACAATAAACATCTTAAGGTAAAAATCACAGAAATGAGCAAATATCTCAGAAGAATGGATTAAAAGAGTAAGAAATTAGAAGTTTTTTTTTTTTTTAACAAAAATTAGAAAATATAAAGAACCAGAGATGAAGCATACAATGAAATGAAATGAAAAATACACTAGAAACAAACAACAGGAGAGTAAATGATACAGAGGAATGAATCAGGGAGTTAAAAGACAGAGTAATGGAAAACATTTAAGCTGAAGAGAAAAAAAATGAATAAAATAAGTGAGTATACTTTAAAGGACCTCTGAGACAACATCAAGCATTCTAATATAACATTATAAGGGTTCCAGAAACAGGAGAGAGAAGAGGTCAGAAAACATATTTGAAGACATAATACTTGAGAATTTTCCTAACTTGGGAAAGGAAACAGAAATCATGGTCCAGGAATCCTAGAAAGTCCCAAACAGGATCAACTCAAAGATAACCATGCCGAGATGCACTGTAATTTAAATGGAAAACATTAAAGATAAAGAATATTAAAAGCACTATGGGACAGACAACAAATTACATAAAAAGGAAACTCTCATAAAGCTATCAACTGGCTTTTCAACAGAAACTCTGCAGGCCAGAAGGGAGTGGTGTGATATATTTAAATTGATGAAAGGGGGAAACATACAACAAAGAATATTCAACCCAGTAATACTTACTTTCATACAGGTTTGATGAAGAGATCAAAGGTTTTACAGACAACAAAAAGCCAAAATAGTTCAACACCGCCAAAACTGCTTTATAATAAATAATAAAGGGAAATCTCCAAGAGAAAAAAGTTCACTATTAGAAATATAAAAGTTACTAAAGGAAAAAACTCATCAGTAAAGGCAAAGATACAGTAAGATGATAAATCACCCACACAGAAAGCTAGTAAGAAAGTTAAAACACAAAAGTAGTAAAATCATCTGCATCCTAATTAATAAAGTGATACACAAAATAAAAAGATATGAGTTATGATGTCAAAAACAATAATTATAAGGGGGAAGAGAGCTTCCCTAATGGCTTAGATTGTAGAGAATTTGACTGCAATGCAGGAGAGCCAGGTTTGATCTCTGGGTCAAGAAGATGCCCTGGAGAAGGGAATGGCAACCAAATCCACTTCAGTATTCTTGCCTGGAGAATGTCATGGGTAGAGGAGTCTGGTGGGCTACAGTCCATGGGGTTTCAAAGAGTCAGATGTGACTGAGTGACTAACACACACAAGGGGAAAGGGAGTAAAAATACAAGTTTGAAAAAAAAATGTACTTGAAATTAAAAGATAAGTACCTTAAAATAGCCAGATAGATAGATAGCTACATATAAAGCTTATGGCAACCAAAAATCAAAAATCTATAATAGATTCACCTTCAAAAAAAGAGAGAGTAATCCAAAATAACACAACAGATAGACAACAAATCACAAGGGAAGAGAACAAAAGGACTAAGGAACAAAAAAAGAATTACAAAATAACCCAAAGCCAATTAACAAAATGACAAGTACCCAACTATTGATGATAACTTTAAATAGAAATGAAGTAAATGCTACAATCAAAAGACAGAGTGTCTGAATGCGTACAAAAACAAGGCCCATCTATATGCCACACAACAAGAGAGTCAATTCAGAGCTAAATACACACACAGATCGGAAGTAGGGTGATGGGAAAAGATATTCCATGCAAATAGAAGTCAAAATAACATTGAGGTAGCAATGTTCACATCAGACAAAATAGACTTAAAGCAAAGCATAGCAATAAACAAAGAAAGATATTAAATAATGCTCAAGGGATCCATCAAAAAAATACAATTGCAAATATGCACATGTCCAACAAAGGGACACACACACACACACACACACACACACATATATATATATATATATAAAGCAAATATTATCAGATATAAAGGGGTAAATTGACAGTAACACAACAATAGTACTGGACACTAACACTCCACTTATACCAGTGGATGTATCATCTAGGCAGATAATGAAAAAAGAAACACTAGCCTTGAAAGACACATTACACCTAATGAACTTAATAAATATATGTATATATAGTATTCCACTCAAGGGTAGAATACACATTCTATTCAAGCTCCAAGGGAACATTCTCCAAGATAGTTTATCTGCTAAGCCACAAAACAAGCCTCAGTAAATTTAAGAAAACTGAAACCGTATCAGATTTTCCTACTACAGTGCTATGAGACTAGAAATCAATTACAAGAGAAAAACTGCTAAAAACGCAAGGATGTAAAGGCTAATATATAAGCTACTGAACAACCAATGATCACTGAGAAATCAAAGAAGAAATTTTAAAAATACCTGAAGACAAAAAAAAAAAAAAAAAACGCTCACACAACAATCCAAAATCTATGAGATGAAGTAAAAGTAGTTCTAAAAGGCAAGTGATACAAGCTTAACTTAGCAAACAAAAAATACCAAATAAACAATCTAACTTTAAACCTAAAAGAACTAGAAAAGAAGAAATAAAAGTCCCAAAGTTAATAGAAGAAAAGAAGTCATAAAGACCATATATAAATGAAATGGAGACTAAAAAATTAATAGAAAAAATCAATAAAATTGTTTATTCTTTGAAAAAATAAACGCTATTGATAAATAGCCAGACTCATCAATAAAAAAAGAGGGCTCAAATCAATAAAATTAGAAATGAAAAAAAAAGTGTTACAAATGACACCACAGAAATACAAATGACCATAAGAAATTACTATGAACAATTATACACCAATAAAATGGACAATCCACAAGAAATGGACAACTTCCTAGAAATGGACTATTTCCAAAAATGACCCAAGAAGGAGAAAATATGAACTGACCAGCTAACTGTAATGAAGTTTAATCAGTCAAAAACTACAACAAACATCATAAAAGCAAAACCCAGTGAACAAAAGTCCAGGACCAGATAACTTCATAGGTGAATTCTACCAAAAATGTAAACAAAAGTTAAATACTAATCTTTCTCAGACTACTCCAGAAAATTGCAGAGGAAGGAACATATCTGAAATCATCCTACAAGGACAGCATCACACTGGTATCAAAACTCAAAAAAGACCACAGAAAGGAAAATTGCAGGCCAATATCACTAATAAACATAGATGGAAACATCCTTAACAAAATATATGCAAACCAAATCCAATAATATATAAAAAGAATCACACACCATTGTAAGGTTGAATTTATTACAGAGACCCAACGATGGTACAACAATCACCAAAAGAAATCAATATGATACACCACATTAACAAAAATAAGAATAAAAGTCATCTAAATAGATACAGAAAATGCATTTGACAAAATTCAATCATTCATGATAAAAACTCTTAGAAGATATAGAGGGAATATACCTCAACATAATACAGGCCATTTATGACCCAAAAAAAAAAAAAAAGCTAACATCATGCTCACTGATAAAAAGCTGAAAGATTTTCTTCTAAATTCAGAAATAAGGATGTTCCCATTTATCACTTCTATTTAACACAGTTTTAGAAGACTTAGCCACAGCAGTCAGACTCCCCCATCTCCCAAAATTATAAATAAATACAAAGAAAAGGCATTCAAATTGCAAGTGAAGGAGTGAAACTGTCACTATGGGCAAGTTACATACTTTTTATAGAAAACCTTAAAGTCTCCCTAAACTCTTGGGGCTAAAATGAATTCAGTAAAGCTGCAGGATATAAGATAAATATACAGAAGTCTGTTTTTCTGTGCATGAACAATGAACTATCACAAAGAGAATGCTTAAAAAAATCTCATTTAAAATCACATCAAAATAGTAAAATTGGCAGCTAGGAATAAACTTAACCAAGGAGGAGAAAGACTTATGCTCTGAAAAGTATAAAGCATTGATGAAGAAAATTAAATCTGATACAAAGTAACAGAAAGATAAACTGTGCTTTTGGATTGAAAGAATGAATATTTGTTATTTTTATTTTTTCAAACTTTAAACTTTTTTATTTTGTATAGGCATAGAGCCAATTAACAAGGTTGTGGTAGTTTCAGGGGAACAGCAAAGGGACTCAGTCATACATACACATGAATCCATTCTCTCCCAAACTCCCCTCCCATTCAGGCAGGAACATAGCTTTGAGAAGAAATGCATGCGCTACACAATAGGTCCTTATGGTTATCCATTTTGAATATAGCAATATGTACATGAACTTCTCAAATTCCCTAACTGTCCCTTCCCCTGGCAACCACAAATTCATTTTCTGTCTGTGAGTCTCTTTCTGTTTTATAAGTAAGTTCACTTGTATCATTTCATTTTACATTCCACATGTAAGAGATGTCATACAATATTTCTCCTTCTCTGTCTGACTTACTTCACTCAGGATGATGCTCTTGCTGTTCATCCATATTGTTGCAAATGGCATTGTTTCATTCTTTTTAATGGATGAGTAACATTCCATTGTATATATGTACTGCATCTTCTTTATCCATTCCTCTGTCAATGGACATTTAAGTTGCTTCTAAGACTTAGGTATGGTAAACAGTGCTGCAATAAATATCAAGGCACTTGTATACTTTTGGATGTTTTTCTCTGGATATATGCCCAGGAGTGAGATTACAGAGTCAGTCATATGGTAGCTCTAGTTTTAGTTTTTTAAGAAATCTCCATACTGTTCTCCTTGGTGGCTACACCAATTTACATTCCCACCAACAGTGTGACAGGTTCCCTTCTCTCCACACTCTCTCCAGCATTTGTTGTTTGTGGATTTTTTGATGATAACCTTTCTGACCAGTGTGAAGTGATACTTCATTGTAGTTTTGATTTGCATTTCTCTAATAACTAGCGATGGTGAACAACTTTTCACATGCCTTTTGGCCATCTGTATGTCTTCTTTGGAGAAATGTCTGTTCAGGTCTTCTTATTTTTTGAGTGGGCTGTTTGTTTTTATGCATCATAGGCTGTTTTTAAATTTTGGAGACTAATCCCATATCTGTCACATCATTTGTAAATATATTCTTCCAATCTGCGGGTTGTCTTTTCATTTTGTTTATTGTTTCTTTTGCTTTACAATGGCTTTTGAGTTTTAGTAAATCCTATTTGTGTTTGTTTTTATTTCCATTATTCTGGGAGATGGATTGTAAAAAATGTTGCTGTGATTTATATCAGATAGTGTTCTGCCAATATTTACTTCTAGGAGTCTTATAGTATCTGTTCTCACATGTAAGTCTTTTTTTAATTAAATTTATTTATTTTAATTGGAGGTTAATTACTTTACAGTATTGTATTGGTTTTGCCATACATCAACATGAATCCAGTCTTTAATGGATTGGGGGCTTATTTCATGCATGGAGCTAAAGAATGATCTGATTTTATTTTTTTACAGATCACTGTTCAGTTTTTCCCATGCCATTTAGTGAAGAGACTGTCTTTCCAACATTGTGTAATCTTGTCTCCTTTATCATAGATTGATTGATAGGTGCATGGGCTTATTTCTGGGTTTTCTATCCTGTTCTATTGATTCTATTGATCTATATTTCTATTTTTGTGTCAGTATCACACTGTTTTGATGACTGTAGCTTTGTAGTATAGTCTGAAGTCAGCGAGGTTGATTCCTACAGCTCCATTTTTCTCTTTCAAGATTGCTTTGGCTATTCTAGATCTTTTCTGTCTCCATACAAATTTTGAGATTTTTTTATTCAAGTTCTGTGAAAAATGCCATTGGTAATTTGAAAGGGATTGCATTGAATCTGTAGACTGCCTTGGAAAGTATAGTCATTTTGACAGTATTGATGCTTTCAATTCAAAAACATGGCATATCTTTACATTTGTTTATGTCTTCTTTGGTTTCTTTCCTCAGTATTTTATAGTTTTCAGAATATAGGTATTTTGTCTCCTTAGGCAAGTTTATTCCTAAGTGTTTTATTGTTTTTGATGTGATGGTCAATGGAATTGCTCCTTGAATTTCTGTTTCTGATCTGAAAGACTGAATATTTTTAAGTGTCTATACCACCCAAAGCATTCTATATAGATTTAATACAGCATCTATCAAAATACCAATGACTGTTTTCACATAAGTAGAAAAAATATTCATAAAATTCATATAGAGCTACAAAAGATTCCAAATTGGAAAAGTAATACTGTGGAAAAAATAGCAAAACTAGAAGTATAAACTTCCCAGGCTTCAGACTATACTAAAAAGCTACAGTAGCCAAAATATTACACTACTAAAAAAAAAAAAAAAAAAAAATCATAGATCATGTAAAAGAGTAGTGAGCCCAGAAATAATCTTATATAAATATGATTAGTTAATCTATGGTAAACTGCACAAGAATATACAGTCAAGAAATGATGATATCTTCCACAAGTGCTGCTGAAAAAACTGGAAAGCTACATATAAAATAATAAGATTAGAACATTCTTTCATACCATATACAAAAATAAACTCAAAATGATTCAAGATCTAAGTGTAAGCCCTGAAACCATAAAAAATTCTAGAAGGGAACATAGACATTACAATACTTGATAGAAATTATAGCAATATTGTTTGGATCTATCTCTTAAGGCAAAAGAAATAAAAGCAAAATAAGCTAATGGGGCTTAATTAAACTTGAAGTATTTGCATAGGAAAGAAATGCATAGCACAGACAAAACAAGACAATTTACATAATGGGAGAAAATATTTGCAAATGCTGTTACCAAAAAGTAGTTAATGTCCAAATCATATAAACAGCTTTTAAAATTTAATATCAAAAATGAAATAACTCAATTACAAAATGTGCAGAAGACTTGAATAGGTATTTTTCCAAAGAAGGCACACAGATGGTTAACAAACACATGAAAAGATTCTCAAGATTGTTAATTGTTAGAAAAACATAAATTTAAAAAATCAGATATAACATTACAATTGTCAGAATGATTGTCATCCAAAGGCCTAGAAATCACAAATTTTGAGCAGGATGTGGTGAAAAGGCAGCCCTTGTACACTGCTGGTGGGAATGTAAGTTAGTGTAGTCACAATAGAAAAATGTATGGCGGTTACTCAAAAACTGTATGGAGTTTCCTCAAAAAATAGAACTACCACATGATCACGCAATTCCACTCCAGGGAATATAGCTGGAAAAAATGAAAACACTAATTTGAAAAAATATATGTACTCCAATGTTCATAGGAGCATTATTTTAAATATCTGAGACATGGAAGCAACTCAAGTGCCCATCAACAGACAAATGGTTAAAGAAGATGTGGTTTATTTATTTTTTTTTTTTTTAATTTTGAGTGAGCAAAGATTTTTATGCCTTCGGAAAAAATGAGATTCATTTATTAACTAGAATGCCACTACAAACTCAGGTTTGAAGCAAAATAATCAAACCACTATACTTCATCAAGACACAAGGAGGAAAAGGCAGAAATTTAAGGATATTTGCTTCTCTTAAACATGAGCAGCAGAAGCAGGACCGTTCTCACGCTCCTGACAACACTCATGCAACAGGATGCTGGGGCACCTGGGGACCTGGTGCCTGGGCCTTCAGGAATTCCTCGAGTTGTTCATCTTCTCAGCTTGGGCGCGCTGCTCCCGGTGCACCGACGCCTGGCTCAGAAGCACGCTCTTCACCTGACGCTGGACTGCCGGCCGCGCGAAAACGGTGACTTTGACCATGTTCTAGCGTCAACAGGGTCCACCATCAGCAGGGCTTGGCTCATCCACTTCATTTCTGGAACCAAGGCTCGGTCTGGGCCAAAGATCGTGTCGGCCAGGCACGCCTCCACCAGCGGATTCCTCAAGTCCTGCGCAGAAAACCACCAGTCGGATGCGAACCCGTGGCGAGGGAAACGGGAACCCCAGTAGCTTGTCCCCGCGGGCCTCGGAGTCGCCAGCGTCGTTGACCACGTTCCAACCACAGGCGAGAAAAGCAGCACTGGCGGGACTGTGGTTTATATATACAATGGAGTATTGAAAAAAAATGAAAAAATGAAGTTGCTCAGTCATGTCCAACCCTTTGCAACCTCATGGACTGCAGCCTACCACACTCCTCTGTTCATGGGATTTTCCAGGCAAGAGTACTCGAGTGGGTTGCCATTTCCTTCTCAGCCATAAGACAAATGTAATTCTACAATTTGTAACAACACGGATGGACCTAAGAGAATATTATACTTAGTGAAATAAGTTAGAGAGACAATGACAAATACTCTATGATTTCCCTTACCCATGGAATCTAAAAATTATACAAATGAATGTGTGTGCAAAACCGAAACAGATTCACAGGCATAGAAAACAAACCTGTAGTTACCAAATGAGAAAAGAATGGTGGGAGTGACAAATTGGGGACACGGGATTAACAGATACAGACTACTATGTGTGAAATGGAAAAGCAACAAAGATCTATTTTATAGCACAGGGAATTATAGACATTATCTTCTAATAACATATTATAACCTGAAAAAATATTAGATAACTATGCTGTACTCCTAAAACTAATATAACACTGTAAACCAGCTACATTTCAATAAAAAAAGACAAAGTGAACAACTGAACAGATTACTTGTTGACATATTAATCTGTCATCTAAACTATTCATTAAAATATGTTTATAGAGCAGATGAAAAAGTTAATTACATGATCTTTTACATAAAAATGATATGATCTTCACTGAGAAGACAAAAAATACAAGTAAAATAAATCATAATGCCAAACTAAGATCAAAAGTTAAACTATTTTGTCCAGCTAATATATTCTATAGGAGATCCCTAAGGGTACCATTTTGAGGGCTGAAGCAGAAATTAAGTGAAATTCAATTTGGATATTGTTAAGATATATATTTTTTTATAAGGAAGAAGAGAAATACCCCTCCTCATTCCATATCACCCCTCAACACACACACACACACACACACACACACACACACACACACACACGTGTCTTATTTAGAATGTTCTCACATTCTAAAGTTTATGGGTATAGTAGATAGAAACTTGACATGTAAAATATATGCTTTTTTAGAAGAGAAT
>SJYA01008456.1:0-17090 GCA_006410615.1 Neotragus moschatus
ATGCAAAAGAAAGCCTGATCTCAATGAGGGTCAGGACTGCCACCCCTGCATAACTCTGCATATTTCATTTTGTACAACTTGGGGTACATGAGCTGATTTTGAAAAATAGTTTTTGGGAGTCTTGCACTGATGCTGGGCTTCCCCCGTGTCTCTTTTTTACTCTAATTTCAGGCTGAATTCCCATCGGGGGCGTGGAGGTTCGCCGAGTCTACTTACTTGCCCAGAAGACCCGAGCAATAGGGAGCCCAGGGCGGGGCACTCTCAGATATTCAAACGGGCGCCAGTGGCCCAACGTAGATGGTGCAAGCTCCTTGTCTGGAACTTTATTGGCTTTCCACGTAAACCAAGTTATTCAGCCACTTTGCCCCCACTTAATTTTCCTACTACACTAGTTCTTCCTAATCTAATCTTATATCTCTAAATAAATAGGTTTTTTTCCTCGCCTATCCGTCTCCCCTTCGAATCACCCTGGATCCACCGGGGCTGGACCCCGGCAGAGGAGCTTAAACAGCACATTAAATGCAGAGAAGAATTTTCTGGATATGAAGACACTCTACAGGACGCAGCACAGAGAGACCAGGAGACAGAAGCAAAAAGACAGAGAGCAGATCTAACCTGAGTCCTAGAGGGTGGGGGCACCAAAAGAAGAGATAACGGCTGAGAATATTCCAGAAACGATGCAAGTCACGGATCTACAAATATAGGAATCTTAGCATGTATCAAGCAGAATAAATAAAAATAATCTAAACCTAGGTATTTAAAGAAATAATTTTATTTACCAATTATTTTTGGTTGTGCTGGGTCTTCATTGGTTTGAGGGCTTTTTTCCAGTTGCAGCAAGCAGGAGCTCCTCTCTGCAGGGTTCTCACTGCAGCGGCTTTCCTTGCTGGGGAGCACAGGCTCTAGGTCACGCGGGCTTCAATGGCCCTGGTGCTTGGACTCATTATTCGCAGCTCCCAGACTCTAGAGCACAGGCTCGGGGTGGTTTAGTCGCTAAGTCATGTCCGACTCCTGTGACCCCATGGACTGTAGCCTGCCAGACTCCTCTGTCCACAGGATTCTCCAGGCCAGTCTACTGGAGTGGGTTGCCATTTCCTTCTCCAGGGGGTCTTCCCGACAGGCTTAGTAGCCGTGGCTTATGGGCTTAGTTGCTCAGAGGCATGTGGGATCTTCCTGGACCAGTGTTTCCTGTGTCAGGAAGGCAGATTCTTGACCACTGAACCACCTAGGAAAGCCCCTAAACCTTCATATGTTTTTGACGCTGAAAGCTCAACTTCTCTGTACACTGGTGCTGTATTGAATCTCAAAGTTTTGGGTGAAGTAGAAAAAGATAGCTTTATTGCTTTGCCAGGAAAGGGGGACCCTGTGGGCTCCTGTCTTTGAAGCTGAATGTCCCAGCCCACCAGAGTTTGGTGAGAAGTTTTATGGCTCAAGGGTGGGGTTGCTGATGAGATCAGCTCTGTCCTCCTTTAATCTTGTTTCAGGTCTCAGTAATTTTTTTTTTTTTTTTTTTATTTTAGTTTGGCTGGGCTACATTTGGGGAGCTTAGTTCCCTGACCAGGGATCAAACCCACATTCCCTCAGTGGAAGCATGGAGTCTTAACCACCGGATCACCAGTGAGGTCCTTCAGCTTATCTTGATGAGCTTCTCTGGATTCTTTGGTCTGGACTCAGGAGGTTTCTGGGTTACTTCTCCTTTAATTATCAACTGTTTGAATCTGCCCTTGGGAACTCAGGGAAGAGCATGGAGACTGGAGTCTTGTCTACAAGAGCGGGAGGACAAAAAAGGCCTCTGTGCCTGGCAGCCCCATAGGGCTCCACTCAGTTTCATTGTTACAAAATTGAAATAGGAGGGAAGGGGGCAGGGCACGACCTTTAAAAGAATGGCATAGCCCAAGGACACAACGGAAACTGATTAGAACCAAATGGGTCCAATATGGGTGATAAGTTGACTTCCACCCGACCTGGTAGCTCAGTCGGTGAAGAGTCTGCTTGCAATACAGGAGACCAGGGTTCAATCCCTGAGTCGGGAAGATCTGGAGAAGGAAATAGCCCACTCCAGTATTCTTGCCTGGAGAATTCCATGGACAGAGGAGCCTGGTGGGCTACAGTCCGTGGGGTCACAAAGAGTCGGACATGACTGAGTGACTAACACTCTCACTTTCTTCTTTCAACACATCAGTAAGCTAAAGGAAATACCCAAAGGCGCCACTACAGTTTCTAAAACAAAAAGTGGACAGTGACCCAGTTCTTGGAAATCCTCACCCCTTTCCCAAAATAACTGCAATACTCCTCCCACTCTTCTGCCGGTATAATTACCCACTTCTATAAAAACTGACAGTATAAAAACATAAGATCATGGCATCCAGTCCTATCACTTCATGGCAAACAGAAGGGGGGAAAGTGGAAGCAGTGTCCAATTATATATTCTTGGGCTCCAAAATCAGTGCAGTCATGAAGTTAAAAGATGCTTGCTCATTGAAAGGGAAAACTATGAAATACCTAGACAGCATATTAAAAAGCAGAGACGCTACTTTGCCAGCAAATGTCCATATAGTCAAAGCTATAGTTTTCTAGTAATCATGTATGGATGTGAGAGTTGGACCATAAAGAAAGCTGAGTGCTGAAGAATTGATGCTTTTGAACTGTGGGGTTGGAGAAGATTCTTGAGAGTCCCTTGGACAGCAAGGAGATCAAACCAGTTAATCCTAAAGGAAATCAACTCTGAATATTCATTGGAAAGACTGTTGCTAAAGCTGAAGCCCCAATACTTTGGTCACCTGGTGTGAAGAGCTGACTATTGGAAAAGACCGGGATTCTGGGAAAGATTAAAGGCAGAAGAAGAAGAGGGCAACAGAGGGCAACCATTTCATTTCAACGGCATCACCAACTTGATGGACATGAATTTGAACAAACTCTGGGAGATGGCGAAGGACAGAGGAGCCTGGAATGCTGCCGTCCACGAGGTCACAGAGAATCGGACAGGACTCAGCAAATGAACAACAGCAACAAAATAGGAACTGACAAGCCCATACCCTGGGGTTGATCCACCTTCAGAGACGGCCCACAGTCTGGGTGGAGTGTATTTCTTTTTAAACCCACTTCTTAGCTGTCAACTGTAAATTGGCACTTGCCAAGAGCATGTGCCAAAGATTGAACAACAAGGGCAATTGTCATCTGCCTCCTTGGAGACTCAACCCTGGGCTGCTGCAGTTGCCGACCTTCAGTTCCCCTGGAGGGGAATCCAGGGTGGAGTGAGGCACTCTGTACGCCCGGGAATCTGGTGGAACAGGTCTTTATATAGTTAGATAGTTTCAGGAACTGATTTCATGATCCCAGTCCTTGTGTCTCTTCCTATCTAGACAAGCACTAAATCCCTTCGTGGTGGCATCAGCTGCTCGTGACTAGCAGCGCACCTTTGGTAAAGTAAGTGCTTGATTGCACTGAACTCTCCCTTCATAAAATCTTCTATCCTGACCTTCCCCCACTGTCTCTTTGGAGCAGTCTCTTAGAGCTCTCTGAGGTACTGTCTCCCGGACTGCAGTCCTTATTTGGCCCCAAACAGAACTTAACTCGAAACTCTCAAGTTGTGCATTTTTTAAGTCAGCAGTAGCATCGCCGACTCAATGGACGTGAATTTGAGCAAACTCTGAGGATAGTGAAGACAGGGAAGCCTGGTGTGCTGCAGTCCGTGGGGTCACAAAGAGTCAGACATGACTTAGCGACTGAACAGCAACAACAAAATAAAAGCTGGCAACCCCATTCCCCAGGCCGCTCTCACTCTGTCTGTGGAGTGTGTGTCTCTTTAAATAAATCTGCCTCTTTCCTACCGCTTTGTCTTTCACTGAATTCTTTCTGTGATGAGATGTCAAGCACCTGAGCTTCCTGAAGCCCTGAGACCAGGTATGCGGTCTCAGTTAAAAGACCGTAGGTTCAAGTCCCAATGTGAGTTACACAGTTTCAAGACTGCAAACTTCAGACACCTCCTCTGAGCTCCCATGGCCCCTCAACATAACATGCTGTTACTCTGGTGGCAGCCAGCTCCCCTGGCTTCACGCCTGGGCAGAACGCGATCTCAGCTCCGTCCTCTCCTGAGAGCTGCTTAGCCACCCTCCCCAGCCTCGTGGGCCAGGTGCCTGCCCCTTACCAACCCCAGACCAGGTAGGAATGCTCTTGCATCACTGCCTGGTCCCCAGGCCTTGCTGAGCCCACTCCTACAGCTTCTCCATCCTTAGCCTCAGGAGGCCTGGGTCCAAGTCCAGCTGTGGAGCCTTTGAGGTCCTGGCCAAGCCCTTTGCCCTCTCTGGACCTCAGCGTTTTCCTCTTGAAGACAGAATGAGGTTCCCTGCCCCACTACTGGCCTTGGCGGCTGCAGGGTACAGCTCACCCTGGAGGGAGATTTGGACTCATCAGTGGGAGTGGAAGAAAAAGCTGCCTCCTGTGGGGCTCAAAGCATTTCCCTACCTGCCCTGCGCTCTCCTGAGCTCTCATACGCTGGGGCTTGGCTGTGGGAGGAATGTCTGGCCTGGGTCCCCTTCCAGTGTCCCCGGGGCCCCGCCCTTCCCTGTGGGACCTGGGTGGATCACTCCAGCTCTCTGAAGCAGAAATAAGCATAATACTGCCTCACAGCATGTTCTCAGGGTGGATGGAGTGCCTGCTCACAGCAGGAGCTCCACACCAGGCAGAGCTCGGGTCCTTTCCTTGCTTTCTTGATGTTGTTTAGTCGCAAAGTTGTGCCTGACTCTCTGCAGCCTTATGGACTGCAGCCCGCCAGGCTCCTCTGTCCATGGGATTTCCCAGACAAGAATACTGGAGTGGGTTGCCATTTCCCTTTGTAGGGGATCTTCCCAACCCAGGGACCAAACCCACATCTCTTGTGTCTCCTGCATTGGCAGGCAGGGTCTTTACCATTGAACCACCTGGGAAGCCCTTTGAGCATATGTATGTCATAGTAATTGTCCCTAACAAAATGGGATCTGGGACTTCCCTGGTGGCCCAGTGGTTTAGGCTCCAATGCAGGGGATGCAGGTACGATCCCTAGTCAGGGAACTAAGATCCCATATGCTATGGGGCACAGTGGGAAAAAAAATCTAAAGCAAAACATAAGAAGGGATCATCTTGTAAGGCTCAGATGCTGGGTGACAGCCCACAGGGACAACCCAAGTGTTCCCACAGGTGTTATATCCGGGTCCCTCGGGTGGAGGTGATGTGAGGACCAAGAGCGATGGTGAGTGTGGGGCCTGGGCACCGAGGCCCCTGCCCTTCCCCTCTCTTTGGATGACCAGTGAGTCCCCAGCATGTCCCACCTTGCAGGCTGGTTTCTCTAGGTGCTCCACCGCCCCTATCAAAGGCTAGGCACAGGTCCAGCCAAGCCCCTCTTGGGCGCCCTGAGGCTAGGCCTGTGGGTGGCTGATGACCAATGGCCTCTGACCAGACCCAGGTCCTTCATCACTATTGTTGATGAAAAATCAATCAATAGTCCATCAAAGAAAGAAATGGAAAATGTTATTGGAGGCAACCTGAGGGTTTTAGAACTTCCCAGGTGGCACAGTGGTTAAAAAAAAAACCCTGCTTGCTAATGCAGGAGATGCGGGTTTGATCCCTGGGTCCGTGAAGATCCCCTGGAGTAGAAAATGGCCACCCACTCCAGTATTCTTGCCTGGGAAATCCCATGGACAGAGGAGCCTGGCGGGCTGCAGTCCATGGGGTCTCAAAGAGTCGGACACGACTGAGCAACTGAGCATGTGAGTACACACACACACACACACACACACACACACACACACACACACACACACACACGCGGAGGATTATAACACAGGAAACAGTCTTACAAAAAGCTCTGAGGACTGTTCTTCCCCTTAGAGGTCACAGCACTGTGATACACATGTTTGAGACAAAGAGGGTTATACGTCAGATGACGTGTTGACTGTTTGCACAAGCTAGGTCTACATGTGGAAAGCAAATGGTGAGTCCTGGGTCGCTGTGGCCTCTTAGGAGATTAAGAAGAAAGGTTATCTCCAAGGGAGCTGTGGCCCAGGGCGAGATTAAGAAGGAATNCACTGTGATACACATGTTTGAGACAAAGAGGGTTATACGTCAGATGACGTGTTGACTGTTTGCACAAGCTAGGTCTACATGTGGAAAGCAAATGGTGAGTCCTGGGTCGCTGTGGCCTCTTAGGAGATTAAGAAGAAAGGTTATCTCCAAGGGAGCTGTGGCCCAGGGCGAGATTAAGAAGGAATGCTATCTGGATACTAAGAAGGCCTCAAGGCAGACACAGAGCAGACACTGAACAGGAGGGGCAAAGAAGAAGTTTATGTTTAAATGTGTCTCCTCTTGGCATAAAATAAGAGTTTTGCGTCATTACTGCCAGCTACAGCCCCCTGAGTCCTGCCGTCAGCCAGACTCTTTACTGTTGTGCAGTCGCTCAGTCACGTCCAGCTTTTTGCGACCGTGTGGACTGCAGCCGCCAGGCTCCTCTGTCCTGCCGTCTCCCTGAGTTTGTTCAGATTCGTACCCACTGAACTGGTCACACTATCTTGCCGCCTCATCCTCTGCCACCCCCTTCTCCCTTTGCCTTCAGTCTTCCCAGCATCGGGGGCTTGTCCAGTGAGCCGGCTCTTCAGATCAGGTGGCTGGGCTCCAAGGCCTTCTGGGCCTCTGTTTTCCAAACAAGTGAGTCTCTGGGAGGCAAAATCAAGAACATACCAGATGAGGGAGCGTGATGACCAGGTCACTTTGCCCTCAAAGAGCCTTGGGAGTTGGGACCGGACAACGGTCTCCAGGTTGCAGATGAGGAAGAGAAAGGCGGGCTGGCAACTGGGGCTGAGTTGGGCTTTGGGCCTGGGGCTCTGAGAAAGCCAAGGGCCAGGCCTGCTTCTTCACCTTCTTCCTTGTGGAGTGGGGCCCAGATTCGGCAGGACTGAGACCAGATCCCCCAGGGCCAGCACTCATATTAGGAAACTGCTCCCATGGGGGTGGGGCCTCCCAAAGGGTGAGGCCAGTGGGAGTGGAGAGTGGGGACCAGGCCAGTGGTGGGTGCCGCTGGCCCCAGGCCCGCTGCCCGGGCTCAGAACCCCGTTAGTCTTCGTGGGGGGGGCCTCACACAGAGCCCACAGATCCACAGAGCCGCCACTGTCTCCTCCGTCCACAGAATTAGGCTGCCTGGGTCACATCTGGTTCTCTGACTACCACACTCAGAGCTGCTTTGACCTGTCATTTGAGATAAAACAAAACAGGATATAAAAACAGTCCCCTAGGGAGTGCCCTAGTGGCCTCGTGGTTAGGATTCCGGGCTTCAGTGCTGCGGCCTGGGTTCAGTCCCTGGTCAGAGAACTGAGATCCAGTTAACTCTGAGGCATGGCCAAAAAAAGAAAGAAAGAAAAAGTCCCTTGTTGTTCCATTGCTAAGTTGTGTCTGACTCTTTGCAACCCCGTGGACTGCAGCACACCAGGCTCCTCTGTCCCTTAACCAGCTTGAAAATGGCTTCCCCCAAAGCTGGACAGTTGTGGCAACAATTCAAGAACAAAGAGAGGACTTTAAATTGTCCCCAGGGACTTCCCTGGTGACCCAGTGGTGAAGAATCCAACTGCCTGTGCAGGGGACACGGGTTCAATCCCTGGTCTGGGAAGATTCCACATGCTGTGGAGCAACTGAGTCCATGTGTCACAGCCACAGAAGCTCCTGCACCCAGAGCTTATGCTGTGCGACAAGAGAAGCCTCTGCAGTGGAAGCCTGTGCACCTCAATCAGAGCAGCCCCCGCTTGCAACAACTAGAGAAAGCCCACGCGCAGCAACCAGGGTTCAGCGCAGCCAAACATAAGTAAATAAAAATGTAAAATAAAATAAATCTTCCCCAGAATCACCAATACACGTGGGAGGGGGTGACAGGCATCCCCTGTACTCAGGTAGCATTGAGAGGCAGGTTCCCTGCGCCTGAACCTGTCCTGGGTCCCCTGGGTGGGGGGTGAGGGCAAAGGGAGAGGGGGAGCAGAAATGCTAGGGCCCCTCCGTCCCTCTAGGCCAGAGGAGGAAGGGGCTGGCAGCCTTGGCAGACTCCTCATCACCCACCACAGTCCTCCCTACGCTGGGCTTGTCTGGGCGTCTCACCCCTCAGCTGCTCATCATCCAGAAGACTGTGGACCACTCGGAGCCTCAGGTCCCTCATTGTCAAACCAGAAATAAAACTCATCCTTCCCTCCCAAGTTCAGGGGAAGAGTCGGCTACCTGGGGGCCTGTGCTGGGGACGGGGAACCGTGGAAGCGGACCGCATGACTCCTTTGCCACGAGAGTTCCTGCCTCTGTGGCCCGTGCCTCCCTCCCTCGGTCCTCCCAGGACACTTGTCAGGCCGTCTGTCCACACAGCCTTGGCGCTAACCAAATTATCCGGGCATCTGGCTCCAAGTCTGGCAGATTTCCTCCTCGCTGCTCCACCCTCTCCAAATGGACAAGATCAGCAGATTAAATCCCAATTAGGTCCCCACAATCCATCACTAGGTTTTCCTGGCCTGATGTGATTTCTGAGTGAGAGGAAGAATTCAAAGAGGCAGACTCCTGCCATTTCCGAAGTGCTGTCTGTGTTCTGGGTAAGTTCCAGGAAGGTTCTCTCCCCGCTTCCCACCCCAAACCCTGTCTACGTCTCCTCCAGGGAGCCCCAGGAGTGTCTCAGCTGCAGCCACCCTGAAGTACGCCCCCTTCCTCAGGTGGCCTTGTCTTTTCCTGTGGGCTCCGAGACCCTGTCCTCCAGCTGGGGCCAACCAGCAACAATGGACCAGAGAGTCACAGCCCCCCCTGGATGCAGGATGCTCTCAACTGTAAAGTCACCCCAAAGGCTCAGCATTGTCAACACCATCATCAATCACCATCGCCACCATTTTCCTTCAAAACAGCCTTACAGCTGGATCTGTCTGGATTTGAATTCCGGCTCTGCTGTGTGAGCACTACCTGTGTGCTGCGGCCAGGTCTCTGGGCTCCTGAGCCTCAGTCTTCCCCCCTGCAGAACGGGGACAACAGTGGACCATAGGCAAGGTGAGCTTTTAATAGGAAGGTGAGTGCACAGCCCAAGCAGTGCCAGCCACACCACAATAACACACATCTTTAATAAATGGTGTTGAGTCAGTGGGATATCCATATGGATGTAACTGAATTTCTACCCCATTCCCAATGTAATGGAGCAAGACACTACGGTGCCTCCCCAGCATGGAACGCCCCCTCCCCCAATCCAGCCCCTGCTTTCATGTCCTCTGCCTGCCTTTTGTACGTAGAAAAATCTTAGTCAAATAATACATGTAATCAGAAAAAGGAGAAAAACACAGAAGCAAAGGGAAATAGTCAAACAAGACAAAATAATAAATTAGTCTTTAAACAAAGTCAAGGAGCTTCAGTTCTCCTTCACGGACTATAGATAATATCCTGAGCTGTGTCCTTCGAGCTGTTTTGCAGGTACTGAAACCCTCACCAAGTGGAAGAAGTTCCACCTTACACATTTCAGGGAGCTGGCCTCGAGGAAATGGGAACAAAGCGACCTTGGAACCAAAGATTAACTGTACTGAAAACAATCAAGATGATCTGGTCAGACCACTACATAGCTGAGTTCAAGAAGATTGTCAGAGCTGACTGTGCTGTTCTGAACATAGCCACCCCACCTCCCTCACCTAAGCACCCCGGAAATCCCCCTTTACAAACTTGTCCCTTGATCAGCAACAGGAAGTTGGTTCTTTGGGGCACGAGTCCCCCTTCTCCCCAGGATTGCCAGGTTCCTCAATAAAGCTGTCCTTCCTTTTACCTAACACTTGTCTCTCAGGATTGGATTCTTTTTCTTTAATACAGAATTTAAATTTTTTTTCATTTACTTATTTATTTCTATTTTTGGCTATGATGGGTCTTCACTGCTGTGCTCAGGGTTTCTCTAATTGTAACAGGCTTAGGCTATGTTTCATTGCACTGTGAAGGCTTCTTATTGGTGCAGAGTACAGGCTCTATGCATGGGCTTCAGTTGTTCCAAAGCATGTGGGATCTTCCTTGACCAGGGATTGAACCCATGTCCCCTGCCTTGGTACATGGATTCTTATCTGTTGGACCTTGGTATGTGGATTCTTATCTGTTGGACCACTAAGGCAGTCCCCAGTATTGGATTATTGAGCGAGGAGCAACCAAACATGAATTTGGTAACACCCACACAATACATAAATATTATTTCTCAGGGTACTGAGAATCAAACAGTGAGAAAGACAAACAAAGCTTCTAAAAGAAAACAAGGAAATATTTTCATTGGGTTATGCAAAACCTTCTTAAAGAGGATACAAAAAGTGCTGACCATAAAGGAAATGATTGCTAGGTTAGGCAAGACTAGAATTAAGAATTTTAGTGTTCTTTGCTCATTAAGAGAGAGAAAGGAGCTTCCCTTTCTCTCTGGTGGTGGTGTTAGTGGTAAAGAATCCACCTGTCAAGGCAGGAGGCGCAAGATCCCTTGGTCAGGAATATCCTTTAGAGGAGGAAATAGAAACCCACTGCAGTATTCTTGTCTGGGAAATGCCATGGACAGAAGAAACTGGTCGCAAAGAGCTGGACATGACTGAACAGTTGAGTACACAAGAAAGCGAAAAAGGTAACCCACGAACATCTGAAATATAAATTTATAACAAAGGTTTGTATCTAGAATATATAGGCAATTCCTATACATTAATATGATAAAGAGGATCCAAACAGGAATGAATGACTTTACAGAAGAGGATCTGGAAATGATCAGTAATAAAAGCGTAGACACGCAGATGTGTTAGTCACCAGGGAATGAGATTAAAGGCCAGCTGCCCCATCGTAGCACTGTTCACCCGCCAGCAGGGCTCCTGAAACGACAGACGCCCCTCACTGCCGGTGAGACTGTGGAGGGAAAGTGATCCCACTGCTGGTGCATGTGCTTTTGGTGACAGCCTCTTTGGAAAACCTTTTGACAACATCTTCCGAAGACACACTTCCTAGCAATTCCTCCCCTAAGCACATACAACTCAAAGTGCACAGGTGTCCCCCCCAAATCTTGTTCCTGAATATTCATAGCAGCTTTGTTCATAATAACCCTAAATCAGAAACCACCCCGAAGTCTCAGCAAGAGAACGGATCCACACCTGGGGTGTATCCACAGAATGGAGGGGCAGACAGCACTGCTAACGAGTAAATCGCAGCATCAGCACAGCAGCGTGGACAAAACCCACCAGCACAATACTGACTGAGAAGAATTAGGCACACGAGAAAGAACAAAAAGGCAATGCTGATGGGAGATAGCCACCGCGGAGGGGCCCAAGGAGGCTTTCTGGTGCTGGTTTTATGGGAGCATCCCATGGACAGAGGGTGGGGTCACAAAGAATCGGACAGGACTGAGCATCTGAGCACACACAGGCCATTGGGGTTGACTGCGACCTGTGGTGGTCAGTTTTATGTCCACGTGGCCAGGCTATAGAACCCAGTTATCCGATCAAATACTAATCCAGGCGCTGCTGTGAAGATATTTGGCAGACGTGATTAGTGTCAGTGATCAGTTGACTTTCTATAAAGGAGATTAGCCTGTATAATGTGGGTGGGGCTGATCCTACCAATCAAAAGGCCTGAAGAGCCAAACCGGGATCTCCCGCAGGAAGAAGCAAGTCTGCCTGGGGCAGCGGCATCAGCCCCACCCCTGAGAGTCTCCTGCTTGCCCTTCTTGGTGACCTGCCCTGTACATTTCACACAGGGCCCTCTGTTTGAACATTTCCTACAGGGCCATCCGGGCATTCAGGTCAAATCTGGGCTCAGAAACTGGGGACCTTTCCCTAGGAGGCTGCAGTGAGTCCCCAGAGGCTATACTGGTGACATATTACCCTCTGGACCTGGGAGGTCTCTGGACAGTGTCTCTCTGCTGGCATTTGGCTTCAGAGAAGATTTCTGCAAATTCTGACAGCATATTTAGAGACAGTTCTTGATGCGTCACTGACTTCATCCTCGGCTCAATGATCAAAACGAAGAGGCCTCACTCGTGCTGGTGGAGCCGGACAGGCAGGGTGCCGTCCTGGTCCCCACTTCACCGTGTACCTCTGTGGCCTTTGCCTGCTGTCCCGGAAATCCAGATAAGAGTATCTGCCTCAGAACTCAGCGTAAGGCTCAGAGTGTGAAACGGAAGGTGCGTAAGACAGCGCATGGCACACAGGAAGGGAGGCATTTCTAAATGTGAGCTGAAATGCGTATTTATTTTGTTTCTACTGCACTAGTTCCCCTTACCCATGGGATTACATTTCCACAAGTCCCAGTGAGCCCTTGAAGCCGAAACTGTGCAACTCAGGATGGGACTCGAACTCATGGTCTTTTAGCTGAGATCACAGCTGGTCTCCGGCCTTAATGAAGTTCAGGTTCTTGAAGTTTCACTGCAGAAAGACTTCAGCGAGAAGCAAAGCAACAGAAGTGGATTTATTTAGAGAGAAACATACTCCGCAGACAGAGTGTGGGCCATCCCAGAAGATGAGGGCAGCCACAAGATATGGGGGTTGTCAGTTTTTATAGGAATGGGTAATTTCATAGGCTAATTGAGTTGTCATTTGGACGGTAAGTTGTGTCTGACTCTTTCGCAACCCCCATGGACTGTAGCCTGCCAGGCTCCTCTGTCCACAGGATTCCTCAGGCAAGAATGCTGGAGTGGGTTGCTATTTCCTTCTCCAGGGGAATCTTCCTGCAGGGGTCAAAATTGCACCTTCTACTTGGCAGGTGGGTTCTCTACCACTGAGCCACTTGGGAAGCCTGTCAGTTTTTATAGGAGTGGGTAATTTTATAGAATAATTTCATAAGCTAATAAGTGGGAGAATTCCGTATACTTATGAAAGGGGTGGGGATTTCTTGGAATTGGACCATCACCCACTTTTTGACCCTTAGGATTGACCTGGGAGCTGTCATAGTGCCTGTGGGTGTGTATTGAGCTTGCTAATGTGTGGAAAAAACTCTTAAAGAAATGGGAATATCAGACCACCTTACAGTATGCAGGACAAGAAGTTAGAACTGGACATAGAACAACAGACTAGTTCAAAATCAGGAAAGGAATAAGTCCTGGCTGTATATTGCCACCCTGCTTATTTAACTTATACACAGAGTACATTATGCGAAATGCTGGGCTAGAAGACCCACAAGCTGGAATCAATACTGCTAGGAGTAATATCAACAACCTCAAACATGCAGATGACACCGCTCTAATGATGGAAGGTGAAGAGGAACTAAAGAAACCTCTTGAGGAGGAGATCTTGAAAGAGGAGAGTGAAAAAGCTGGTTTAAAACTCAACATTCAAAAAACAAAGATCATGACAACTGGTCTCATTGTTTCATGGCTAATAGATGGGAAAAAAGTGGAAACAGTGGCAGATTTTATTTGCTTGGGCAAATAAATCCCAAATCACTGTGGATGGTGACTGCAGCCATGAAATTAAAAGATGCTGATTCCTTGGAAGGAAAGCTATGACAAACCTAGACAGCATATTAAAAAGCAGAGCCATTACTTTGCCAACAGAGGTCCATATAGTCAAAGCTATGGCTTTTCCAGTAGTCAGGTATGGATGTGTGAGTTGGACCATAAAGAAGGCTGAGTGCTGAAGAACTGATGTCTTCGAACTATGGTGCTGGTGAAGACTCTTGAGGATCCCTTTGCCTGCAAGGAGATCAAACCAGTCAATTTTAAAGGAAATCAGTGCTGAATATTCATTGGAAGAACTGATGCTGAAAATGAAGCTCCAGTACATTGGCCACCTGATGAGAAGAGCCGACTCACTGGGAAAGACCCTGATGCTGAAAAAGACTGAGGGCAGGAGGAGAAGGGGGCAACAGAAGATGAGATGGTTGGATGGCATCACTGACTCAGTGGACGTGAGTTGAGCAGACTCCAGGAGTTGGTGAAGGACAGGGACATGTGATATGCTGCAGTTCATGGGTCACAAAGAATCGGATATGATTTAGTGACTGAACGACAACGGTGTGTTGCAATGAATATATAATGACGCCCAAGGTCTGGTGGAAGTTGACTCATCTGCCATCTTAGACTTATTTGGTTCTACATCAGTTTATGTCATGTCCTTGGGCCACGTCATTCTTTTGAAGGTTGTGCCCTGGCCCTTTCCCTGCTGTTTCAAACCACAGAAAGAATATATATGCTGTGTTTTTCCCTATACATACATACATACCTGTCATAAGTTATGAACTGAGCAGAGTAAGAGATTAACAACAATACTACTGAAAGAGAACAATTCTAACAATATTCTGCAGTGAAATTTATGTGACTGGTCTCTCTCAGGATACCTGGTTGTACAGATTTAGTGCGTCTTCCAGCCTAGCTAAGCACGTATGCACTGTGGGCGTAACTCGACGTTTTGAGGTGAGAGAGCAAAACTAACACACATGTCTTTTCCCTGCTTTGCAACTTCACGGGGAGGAGATTTTTTTTCCACACTGGAGATGTTAGCAACCTCAGCATATAATTTTATTTTCTCTCTTTACTAAGTTGAGGACGGAATTAGATTTCATTCATAATGTTCCCCATCTCATTCTTCACCAAAGCAAAGCGAGGAGCACTCCGTTGATAGGTCTCTGAGTGATGGAAAGGGCGGAGAGGCATTTGTGGACAAACTCTGCTACCGCAAGGATGCCGCGCGTATGTTGGTGTTCTCTCAAAACTGACTTCAACGCGCTTTTCCTCTCCATGTTCAAAAAGCAATGGGGTGATAGGGTGGTCACACACACACACACACAACACCACACAGCATCTCTTCTCTTGAGCTTGGATTTTCACTGATAAACCGGACACAGGATGACTGAGCATTCTTCCTGAGGCACAGACTGCCTGGAGAGAGACATCCACGGTTTTGTTCAAATATCAGAAACAGCGACTAGTCTCCTCATGTGGGTGTCATCCTGGTATGAAACCTGCATACATGCAGCTTCTATTCTCTGACTGCCAGCCTGGTCTTTTGATCAAGGCATCCTGCCAACTACATCTTGTACTTTCTGAACACAGTATCTTGGGCAGTATACTCATGTCCTGGGGCTGCCTAAGCAAGATACCATAAAACAGGCAGCTTAAACAACAGAAATTTATGTTCTTTTTTTTTTTTTAAAGACTTGCTTATTTTTGGCTGCGTGGAGTCTTTGTGGCGTGGGTGCTCTTTCGTTGCCGCACACGGGCTCCTCTGGCTGTGGGGCAGCGGGCTCACTAGTGACGGCACACTCAGTCAGTTGTCCTATGACATCTGGGATCTTAGTTCCTGGGCCAGGGATTGAACCAATATCTGCTGCATTGGAAAGCAGGTTCTTAACCACTGGACCACCAGGGAAGTCCCAGAAATTTATATTCTTACAGTGCTAGAGGCCAGGAGTCGAAGATCAATGTGTTGGCAAGGGTGGTTTCTTCTGAGGCCCCTCTCCTTGGCTGGCAGACAGCCAGCCTTCTGGTCTCCCTCTGTGCCTGTCTGTGTCCTGATTTCCTCTTCTTGTAAGGACACCAGGTCATATTGGATTAGGGCGCACCTCATGACTTCATTTAACGTAAGCACCTAAGCACCTCGTTCAACACCCTGTTTCACATTGCAATCTCATACTAAGGTACTGGGGTTAGGAATTCAACTTGCCACTTTTGAGGTGGGTGGGGGCAATTCAACCTAAAGCAGACAGGTCTTCCCACCTTCTCAGCAGCAGTGTGACCTGCTTCTCTTGTCTTCCTGGAACGGAGTGTTGAATGGTATCTCTAAGGTTTGGAGATCTTTCCTGTCTTTAGTGTCAAAATTAAACATTTTGGGGCTTCCCTGGTGGTCCGGTGGTTGAGACTCTGTGCTTCCACTGCTGGGGTCACGATCCCTGGGCAGGGAAATTCCAACATGCTGAGTGGTATGCCAAAAAAAAAAAAAAAGAATCAGTTTTCTGCTTGCAAGAATTATTTTTCTTGTTCCAGAAATAACCTGTGGTTTTACCTAGTGAAGCTGTGCTGTTCTCTCTGAAAAGGAGCTCCCGCCCCACTGACTGGCAAAGGTGCATCAGTCACTGTGCTGGAGCCAGGGCTAGACGGAGCCAATAGAACCATGTCAGGCCCTCAGGGTCACACCTCTTTCTTGCTCTTCCTTTCCCAGCTTCTTCGTGGCAACATCACACCTGCAGAGTCGCTGGTCGGGAACAGGCAGATCCACTCTCTGCATCTGCGCTGCTCTCCTGCTCCCATGAGGGCTTCCCTCGTAGCTCAGTAGGTAAAGAACCTGCCTGCAATGCAGGAGACCCAGGTTTGATTCCTGGGTTGGGAAGATCCCCTGGAGAGGGATATGGCAGCTCACTCCAGTATTCTTGCCCGGAGAATCCCATAGACAGGGGAGTCTGGCAAGCTACAGCCCATGCGGGTTGCAAGAGTCAAACACAACTTAACGACTAAACCGCCACCATCACCTGCTCCCATATTTATGTTTACAACATCATTCTGCATGTTTACAATATCTCCTTGCAGGCCCACACTTATGCCTTAATGAGTCGCTTTGAGTCATGTATTCCAGCTCTGAGTTGGGGGCTATAATGCAATACCGTAGTAACAAAAGAAAACGCAAATGTAACACATGGGAACTCTAACAGGCAAATGATATGAAAACGCGTCACCCGAGGTGATCTGCCTTGGACTGTCCCCGTGGCTCGTGTGCGACCTTTGAGGTCGTGATGATGGTTAAGAAATGGGGAGGACTTCCCTGGTGGTCTAGTGGCTAAGAATCACCTGCCAACGCAGGGGACATGGGTTTGATCCCTGATCCGGGAAGATTCCAGGTGCAGCAGGGCAACCAAGCCCATACTCTGTGACTACTGAGCCCATGCGGCCTAGTGCCTGCGCTCTACAACAAGAGAAGCCAGGGCAGCGAGAAGCCCCTGTACCCCCAAGTAGAGAGTAGCCCCTGCTCACTGCAAATGGAGAAAGCCTGAGGCCCAGTGTAGCCAGAAATAAATAATTTTAAAAGAAGAAAGAAGGAACATGGGAGAGCCATCATTGTGTCTAACTGTGTCCTAATTTGGGCCACCTGATGCGAAGAACCGACTCATTGGAAAAGACCCTGATGCTGGGAAAG
>SJYA01008458.1:0-16043 GCA_006410615.1 Neotragus moschatus
AGTCCATGGGGTCGCGAAGAGTTGGACATGACTTAGTGATTGAACAACAACAACAACATATGGACTTTTATGTACAATTTTAAAATACTTCTCTTAAGAAGGAAGAAAATGAACAGGCAAAACTACAGCTCTTCCTCCAACACAAGAAGGAAGATCAAGCAGAGTTAAGACGACTTTGGAAGTAGAAGGGAAGGAAGTGGGGCAGCCCGTTGCCCTCCCAAAGCCAGAAAAGTACCAATTCCCCAGGAATGACCAGCTTTCCTTCCCTTTCACCACAAAACAAAACTTTAAATTTGAAACCGATTCAGCTTCTAATTGAAAGCAACCATGGTTACTGTTTCTCACAAAAATTGCTATTTTCAGAGTGCTGTGGTTTTTGTGGAGGAGATGCAATGCTTCATTTCCAAGAAATGAGAAATGCAATATTTAATTTTGTTTAGCAAGTTTAATAACCCATCATTATTACAGGTTAGGGATAAAAAATCAAGCAAATGCTTCAGAGTAAAAGAAGTCAAATGACAGTACCTAGGCCCCAAATAGAAGACCTCCTCTGGGAATGCAGAGGCAGATAAATCAGTCAGTTTTCCAATCAAAATACTAGACCTGCAATTCATTTTCCCTTTCAAATTACATCTGAGAGGATAAGCTCTGGAAATCCACTCTCTACTTTCAGATGCTACAGAGATTAGAAAATTTGAAAACAAAATGCCATGCGATGCACTCTCTGGCCACTTCATAAACACTTGCTGACTGATCAGCCAGCTGAGAACTGATGAAATGTATGTTATGGTTCACTCGCTAAGAAACTCCTCTCCTTTCCTGATATTTGTGGGTAATTGCATTATGATTATGTGGCTGCCAGGCACACAGCCTCCTCCTCCACAGTGAACAGCAAAAAGGCCCAAGCAGAAAACTACTTGTGCAATAGCCTGTGATGTTTTGCCAGAGACAAATCCAGTCCTCTGTGAGAGGGACTTGGCAGCTTGATGTTTTAATTGCCCTGCTTCTGGCCCAAAAGGTGCTGAGGAGACCAGCTGAGGTGGGAGGTGGGTAATTTTATTTTCTAACCATCTGTGCATACAACATATGAAAACACAACAAATCACCATATGGTGCTAAGCTTCAAATATGTCATCAGACATTGTATGAGTTTAAGAAGAGGGACTGGGGCTTCCCTGGAGGCTCAGTGGTAAAGAACCTGCCTGCCAATGCAGGAGACACAGGTTAGATTCCGATTTAGGAAGATCCCACGTGCAACTAAGCCCATGTGCCACTTCTGAGTCCCAGCTCTAGAGTCTGCAAACCGCACCTACTGAGCCCATGCGCTGCAATGACTGAAGCCCATGCGCCTAGAGTCTGTTTTACAAGAGAAGTCACTGCAATAAGAAGCCCACACACCCCGCAACTAGAGAGCAGCCCGCGCAGCCACAAAGACCCAGCACAGCCAAAAACTAAAAAATAAACTTAAAAAAAGATTTTAAAAAAAGAAGAAAATGACTGGAAGTGTGGTCTTTTCTAATTCCTAAAAGAGAATAATTTATCTCTGGCTTCACGTGGCCCCTGGCTAAACATCCAAACCTCAGAACTACCTTATTACTGCTATTATTAGTTAGGTGACACTGGAAAATTGCATTATGGTTCTTAAAAGAGTTTTCTCACTGATCATTTCACATGAATCTTGCAAGATATCTGAGGTGGAGGGTAGGCAGGTCATTGCCACTGACTAAAGCCACAGATTCCTGACTCACTCACCACCCCCAAAAACCACCACTTGCCACTCCCTTCTACTTGTCAAGTCCACATGTAGTCTACTTGTGTGTCCAAGGCCTGGCCAGCTATGCTGACTGTAGCTTTCTCCCCAGAAAGCTGTGTGATCGTGGCCTCAGGTACATTTCCATGGACTACAATGAGAAGGGGGCCCCCAATAACCTGCTTACACTCTTGTCTCATTTCTCTCCTCTACACAACCTATCCGCTGCTACAGGAGGAAACCAACGTAAAAGCAACCTTGGACTTCCCAAATCATCGTTCTCGTCCATTCTCAAACTCAAACTACAGCCTGTGGTCTGGCTAGGGTCACCAAATGCAAGGACAGACCACAGACTGGGAAAAGATATTTGCACTGTATTTAACTGACAAAAAATATAATAATGCAGACTATATAAAGAACTCCTACAACGTGGCAGCCTGGATNCGTCCATTCTCAAACTCAAACTACAGCCTGTGGTCTGGCTAGGGTCACCAAATGCAAGGACAGACCACAGACTGGGAAAAGATATTTGCACTGTATTTAACTGACAAAAAATATAATAATGCAGACTATATAAAGAACTCCTACAACGTGGCAGCCTGGATGGGGAGTGTTTGGGGCAGAATGGGTACATGTATATTCTTGGCTGAATCCCTTTGCTGTTCACCTGATTCTATTACAACACTGTTTGTTAATTGGCCATATCCCAATACAAAATAAAAAGTTAAAAAAAAAAAAGAACTCCCACAGTATGAACAATAAGAACAATATGAAAAAGACAAACAACCCCGCTGAAACTTGGCAAAAAATGTGAGCAAGCCAATCAGAGAAGAAACTTAAATAGATACTAAACATGAGAAAATATCTCAGCTTCACTGGGACAGTACTCAGGAAGATATAAGTTAAAAACACAATTAGATGTCATTTCCTATAATTAGCAAGGATTAGTCTAACATTAATAAGTGTTATCAAGGAGGTAGGGCAGTAAGAAATGCCATTCACTGCTGGCAGAAATATAAACTGGCACCAAAATTTTGGAAAGCAATTTGTCAAGATGCATTTATGCTGAGGTTATACACACTCTGTGACTCAGTGATGCCACCTCTCCCACAAGCCAACAGCAAGGTGCAAGGATGTTCACTGAAACAGAAATCTATAATAACCTAAAAGTCTACTAATGTGAAAATGGGTAATTAAATATGGCATAATTACACAGTACTTATAATAGATGAACTCTAGAGATAGACTAAATCTTGAAACAAAATAGTGAAAAACATGCAGAATATTAAGAGCTTTTACATAACATTTAAAACACAAATATTACATACAAGTGTGGGTGTATCCAAAAACAATCTATAGAAAGTATTACTCAGCCATTAAAAAGAATACATTTGAATCAGTGCTAATGAGGTGGATGAAACTGGAGCCGATTATACAGAGTGAAGTAAGCCAGAAAGAAAAACATCAATACAGTATACTAACGCATATATATGGAATTTAGAAAGATGGTAATGATAACCCTGTATGCGAGACAGCAAAAGAGACACAGATGTATAGAACAGTCTTTTGGACTCTGTGGGAGAGGGAGAGGGAGAGGGTGGGATGATTTGGGAGAATGGCATTGAAACATGTATACTATTATTTAAGAAACAAATCGCCAGTCTAGGTTCGATGCAGGATACAGGATGCTTGGGGCTGGTGCACTGGGACGACCCAGAGGGATGGTATGGGGAGGGAGGAAAGAGGGGGGTTCAGGATTTGGAACACATGTACACCCATGACAAAACCAATACAATATTGTCAAGTAAAATAATAATAATAATAATAAAAGAAAAGAAAAAAAACATGAAGGCAAAAATAATACAGTATTTTTTTAACTGAAGGATTGGAATCTGATTGTAGAGAGGCACAACTGTGTCTGTAACATTAAAAGAAAAAGCTGAGGCCAGCAGGATTACACACTACTATCTGTTACGTCAGGATGGCAGGGCTGAGTATTTATGACGATGTGCTTTGGATGTCTGTGTTGGAAATGCGTATAATTTCTTACAACAGCATATTTAAACTTCAGGGTAGAGACTGCCTAGGGAAAGTGGACAGAGAAATAAAAGCGAAGGCAGTCTAGAACAGAACATGAGGTAAGGTAGACAAAACTCTTGTAAAACACAAAGTAAAATGGACAAAAGGGGGGCGGTGCAGGGAGGCTCAAGAGGAAGGGGATACGTGTGTACACACAGTTGACTCATGCTGTTGTGCAGAAGAAGCTAACACGACACTGCAGAGCAATTACACTCCAATTTAAAAGGTCAATTTAAACATTTAACAAATAAAATGGACACACACACACACACACACAAAAGAAACGCAGAAGATCTGAATGGCCNCGTGTGTACACACAGTTGACTCATGCTGTTGTGCAGAAGAAGCTAACACGACACTGCAGAGCAATTACACTCCAATTTAAAAGGTCAATTTAAACATTTAACAAATAAAATGGACACACACACACACACACACAAAAGAAACGCAGAAGATCTGAATGGCCCTATATCCATTAAAGAAATAGAAATGTAATTTTAAAACTTCCCACAAAGAAAACTCTAGGTCAAGATACCAACACTGGTGAATGCTATTCAACAATAAAGTTCACACAGTACTTTTAGAAAATGTGAAGAAGGGAACAATTCCTAGCTTGTTTTATGAGGCCAGTATAACCCTGATGTTAAATACAAAGACACTACAAGAAAAAAAAAATTATAGGGCAGTGGCCTTCAGGCACACAGGGATATTAACAAATGAATACAGCAACATAGACACAAAAGTACATCATGACAGAGCAACTTTATCCTCGGAACACAAGGCTGGTTTGATATTAAAAACCAATCAACTTAATACATCATATTAACAGATTAAAAGAAAAAAACCATGTATCGTGTCAATAGATACAGAAAAGGCGTAGTACAAAAATGAATATCCTTTCATGAGAAAAATTCTCAGCAAACTAGGAATATAGGGAAAACCTCGTTTCACTGTACTCTGTTTTACTCCACTGCACAGATACTGTGCTTTTTACAAATTGAAGGCTTCTGGCAATCCTGCGTTGAGCAAGTCAATCGGCACCACTTCCCAACAGTATTGTTTTTTAATTAAGGTATGTACATTTTTAAAAAGACATAATGTTTTTCCACACAACAGACCACAGTATAATGTAAAAATTACTTTTATATGCACTGGGACCAAAAAATTCACATGATTCGCTTTATTGCAGTGGTCTGGGACTAAACCCACACTATCGCCAAGGTCTGCCCGTACAGGAGAACTTTCCAACCGGATAAGAGGATGCAAAGACGGAGCAGAGCAGGAAAGCCTTGTGGAGTAAACTGGGAGGAAGAAACCAAGATGCGAGGGAAAAACCTGCAGAGCGGGGTCTCGTGCCAAGGAGGGGGGGATATGGTCCACTGTATGACATGCCGCTGAGATGAGAAAAGATGAGGAAAGAGACACATCCAGGGAGGTCACAGGGGCCCTGAAGACTGCAGGCTTGGTGCAGAGGTCACCCCACTTTTTACTTCCCATCCGCCGTTCTTAGTATGCCTCAGAGTGACTCCCATACCTCCATTCAAGAATTATGCAAATCAGGGCTTCCCTGGTGGCTCAGTGAAAAAGAATCCACCTGTTAATGCAGGAGACACAGGTTCGATTCCTGGTCCAGGAAGATCCCCTCTGCCATGGAGCAACTAAGCACATGCACCACAACTACTGAGCCTGCACGCTGCAACGACTGAAACTGCGCGCCCGAGAGCCTGTGCTCCACAACAGGAGAAGCCCCTGCATTGAGAAGCTGGCGCGCCGTGACAGAGAGTAGCCCCTACTCACTGCAACTAGAGAAGAAAGCCCACGCAGTAATCAAGACAAGCACAGCAGAGAACAGCAGATTTAGAGAAGAACTAAGCAAATCAACCAACAAATTAACAAGTTAGAGAAAAAGGCAAAGTTTACACTTTGAACTTAAGATTCCAGTCCTACTCTATAGTACAGTAGAAAGGCCAGTGTTTGGAACAAAGTTGGTGCCCAAACACTACGTACCTAATGAATTAATCAACATACATGTCAGATCTTATTCCAGATCAGATATTCCTTCCCTCCTTAGAGTCAAGATCATTGAGATCTGACCTGCACCCAACCTTGCTCTATCCCTAGGACTAATCCTGACATTGGGAGAGAAGGATTTTTAAAAAAGCAGGAGGGGAAAAAAAAAAAAAAAAAGCAGGTTTGATAGGCTTTAACACTGTTGACCATCTCTGTGGACAGAGGTTTGCATCTTTCCTATCACTATAACTTAGAAACGGCAGGGCAAATTTTTCACCATATTTGGCAGTTATTTTGGGGATGATTTGACTTAAATATGGGCTATGAAAATTAATAAGAAATTAACCTCAGGAGAACCTGCAGAATACCCTCCTGCTCCACAGACAGTTTATCATCTTAAAGAGAGCAACTGAAACAGGAATGCAGGGAACCCTAGGTGCCTGCTGGTCACTAAGATACCATAAACCAAATAACACAGGGTGATCTTAGGCACCAACTGAGTCATAGGATAGATGATACAAATAGCAGGCAATGTCTGGATGCTTCTCAAAAGGCAAATCCGTGCAGTGGGCAGAAGAGAGTACAGAGTCATTTATTAAATGAATTAGATTAGTTTCACTTATTACGTGACTTCCCAGAGCAGGGCTTCCCTGGTGGCTCAGACAGTAAAGAATCTGTCGGCAATGTGGGAGACCCAGGTTCAATCCCTGGGTCGGGAAGATCCCTTTGAGAATGGAATTTATACTGATCTGATTTACTTACAAAATAACCATTTGCTGCTGTTCAGTCAATAAGTCGTGTCCAATTCTTTGAGACTCCCTGGACGGCAGCACACTGGGCTTCCCTGCCCTTCACTGTCCCCCAGAGTTTGCTCAAATTCCTGTCCATTGAGTCGGTGTTGCTATCTAACCATCTCATCCTCTGCAGCAACCTTCTCATTTTGCCCTCACTCTTTCCCAGCATCAGGGTCTTTTTCAGTGAGTCGGCTCTTTGCATCAAGTGGCCAAACTACTGGAGCTTCAGCTTCAGCATCAGTCCTTTCAATGAATATTCAGGGTTGATTTCCTTTAGTATTCACTGGCTGGATCTCCTTGCAGTCCAAGACTCTTAAGACTCTTCTCCAACACCACAGTTTGAAAGCATCAATTCTTCAGTACTCAGCCTTATTTATGGTCCAACTCTCACATCCATATGTGACTACTGGAAAAACTATAGCTTTGACTATATGGATCTTTGTTGGCAAAGATCTCTGCTTTATAATAAACTTTCTAGGATTGTCATAGCTTTCCTTCCAAGGAGCAATCATCTTAATTTTACGGCTTAAGTCATGTCCACAGTGATTCTGGAGACTTCCACTTTTTTTAGGGGATTATTATTGGCCAGACACATGTACTGTCTCATTTATCCTAAACAACAACCCAGAAGGGAAGAATAAATATTATCCCTATTTTAATGGATTCAATGACTCAGGCAAGGTCACTCAGCGAGAATGTGGTGTAACGAGGGTCAAACCTGGGTTGCCCGATCCATGAGTCCAGCCTGACCTTGGGTTTCGGTTACTGGTAAGGGACTCCATTTTGTCTTTTGGGCTTGAACTGCCTGTAAGGGTCCCAGTAAGTCTGGGCCTGCGGTTCTGCCTGGAGCTTTGTCTGTAATATCTTGTTCATCCAAGAGAATCAGAGTTCCACCTATACCCCCTCAACCATCTATCTGCTAATGTACCATAAACACACAGTTTTGCTATAAAAGTTTAATCTGTAGCAACTGTCTGTACTCACTAACTGTTCAAAATAAGTTGGCTCAAGTTAAAAAAAAAAAAAAAAAAAAACAAGATGAAATCTAGTTGAAGTAGCACGGTTAGATATACTTCCTGACAAGAGCCAATTTATTCTGCACCACCTCTTTCCAACAGACACTGCAGAAGTGATGGAAAGCAACGTCGGGGAAAAATAACACCTGGCAGAGCCCAGGGAGACAGCCCTTGTAGAAGACAAGTCTCTGAATCTGACAGTAAAAGTCGTTAATTCTTCGAGGGACAGAGAGACAGAGTACCTTGACTTCCTGTTTAGGAATACTTCTTGCTGCCCAAGTCAGCTCGGCACAAATTTTCAAACCAATTATGACAATGGATGCACTTACCACTTTAAAAGAAAATCTTCAGAAAGAACTGGGAGGCAGCAGACACCCTTTACACAGACCCTGAGAGGTTAATAACAGCAACAGCCAGCGGGGAGTGCCGGTAAATGTTTAACAATGAACTCTCTAGCGGAGAAAGCCCCGATTTGTAGGCTCTGCTGATTTCCACGATGTGAATACTCCCACCCTGGGTGGATTCTGAGCTACTAAGGGGACAAATAATTCACATGAAGCTGGGCAGAGGTGTGCGTGGCTCTCGGAACCGGGTGCGGCAGGCTCCAGCCCTCTGCTGATGACGACAGTACTTACTGGTTCTGTGCTTATGCGCCAGCTACGCTCTAGGTGCTTCACAGTCATCATCTTTCAATCCTTGGGAAAGGCCAGTGGGCAAGTACTATTTTGTCCCCTTTTTATGGATGAGAGAAAACTAGGTCTTAGTTCAGAGAGGTTAATCAGTAATGAGTCAACGGCTGGCTACTTAGTAAGCGTTAGGAGCTAGAACCTGAGTGCTGGCCATTTGGTTCCTGGGCCCACGCTCTCCACCCCTTTGATGCTGCCTCCCTCTAGAAGCTGTTCAAGAAGCTACTACGATCACTGAAGCCTTGTCTTGCAGATGATGTGTTATCAAGGAGTTAAGTGCGGGCTCTGGGTAGCTAGCAGTGAAAGGGGTCTGACCCACACCAGCCATGGAAGTGTCCTTCTCTTCCTCTCCTAGGAAAGTTCACCTTGTCCATCAACACCCGTGTCAGATGGTCCCCTATGAGGGAGTCTTTCGCAACTCCCGCGGGGCTGTTACTTCCCCCCAAATTTTTGTGTTATGAAAATTTGACTTTTTCCATCATAAGATAAATACGTGTTCATTAGAGAAGACAGAGAATATCAAAATACAAGGAGAAAGATCTCTTTACGGCTCTGCCTCCTACTCACAGCATTTGCTCCTCTTTTGTTCTACTGGACTCATTTCCCTCTCCAGTGTCTGTCTATTGAGGCATATCAGTCTCACCACGTCATGAACGCCTCCTGAGGTGGTATCAACAGCCCCACCACGTCATGAACTCCTCCTGAAGTGGTATCAACATGGCACCCATGGGCATAAGCCCTTCCACTGCATCAGCACCCCACCTCCCTCCCCAGCATAATACCCAGTATACGGCTGCCCCTCAGTTCATCTTGATGCTTTATTATGTCCTCCAATTCATCAGAGGAAACCCTAAGCTTCTCAAAGCTGCCCTAGTCTTATCTGAGACTGGGGGGCTCCTTTGTCCTACATTCTCACTGTCCTGAGTGGGGCAGGGAAGTGCCACGCCAGCAGGCGCCAGGCCTTACCTGCATCCCTCTCATCTTCTGGAAGCGTGCAATGGTATCGCTGATGGTGTACACGCGCACGTGGCCCATGTGCAGCTTGCCGGAGGGATAGGGGAACATGGAAAGCACGTAAAACTTGGGCTTTGATTTCTAGGAAAGGATGACAGAAAAGTACAGCGAGTATTTATTAATCATTCACAGGGAACTAGGTTCGCATATAATATTTTGGCATTTTACTCAAGGTAATAATTTAACATTTTCAAAAGCTTTCTTTTAAAAAAAAAAAAGAAAAAAAAAACATTCTGATAAGGTAAATGGACACAAATGCCAAATACCAAAATTTGAAGCCCGGGGTTATCCTAAAGAATGTCCAAAATAATGCCAAACAACCTCAGAGTGCTAATTACCCCTACTTAGTTTTAAATCTGCCTTTTTCTTCTTTAGAACAGCTATCTAGGACTTAAAGAACTGTATGTTTTTCCAAACGAAGCTCTGACATATGTGTCCATAAAATTCATGGAGACAATGGTGAATCAGAGATGTGGCAAGTCTAAAATGGAGCCCCTCCCTAAATCCTGGGGGGGCTGCACGCAGACTTGGGCTGAGCAGGGTCCCCAGGCGCAGGCTCAGGCTCCAGGTCTCTCTGCCATACTGGGAGCTTCTAGCTTCTCCTTCAACAGAAAAAGCTGAAATGGGAAGGCAATGAGAAAATCTTAGCCAGGTTGCTGTTTCCCAGCGGGTGATCTACAGGCAGCCTCAGGCCAGGGTTACATAACTCTCCAGCATCCAAAGACGCACAGCTTCATCACGAGCAACAGGAAAAGGGTTCACGCACTGGAACACAACGGACACAGGGCAGGACGTCCTCACTGGAATGTCAGCCTCTGGGACTTTAGTTTTTATAATGGTGAATGTTGACACAAGTTTGTACACACGAGGGGAGAAGGCTGGAAAGAAGGCAGTCATTTAATTGATTCCTTATTGGGGACCTTAAGTAAGTGTTGTTCAAGGGCAAGGATCATGTTTTACCCATCTAACTTCACCCTAATCCCCACCTTCCTGGCTGACCCCCCAGTTTAACAAACTGTTGGGTAAATGTCTGTCAGCCTTTGTGCTCTGAAGCCTGAGAACAGGCCTTTGGAGATCACTGATTACTAACGGGAAGTCTTCCCAGCACACCTCACTACCCTGTCCAGGTGGCAGGAGCGTCCCCCACACCCAGCCTTGAATCCTCGCACTGGGGAGAAGGGATGCCTCTGAAGAAAGGCAGAGAACAGGCAGCTGCTTCTGTTTAGTCGGCTCAGTGTCCGGATCCTCTGATGTTACCACTACTTTTTTTCTCCTGGTTTTCTCTTCCTGTTCTTACTCCCTTCCGAGAGCTCTGCAAGAGTTCTTCAAGGCTTTGCTTCTCCAAAATTAATGAAAACAAATGCAAAACAGAATATTCATGACCATTCTTATGTGTGCGAGTGGGTACTGGTGGGGGGAGTACTTTGTGCTAAGTATTTATTTGTATGACTGATAATTGACAGCCAACTGTAACCAGGGGAGCAGAAGAAACCAGAAACGGAATTCTTTCCAAATCTCACTCGAACCCTTGCTTTAAACTTCCCTCAGCAAAGAAGGTGGACAGATCTTTAGCAGGGCCACCGTCGTGTGGCAAGACAGACCAGAGAGGCACTTTTCTATACCCTGCTTCCTCTAGAAATGATCGACTGTGCGGCAAGTCAAGTTGCCTGAAGGAAAGGAAGGGAAAAGTGGACGAATAACGAGCTTGCATAATAAACTTGGAAACCTGTAAGACTAAAGTGACAGCTCCTACTGATTTCTAGAAATGGATGGAAAGCCCCACATTGACCATGCACTTTGATTGGAAACTGTGGAACCATAACGCAGGAAAATCTCAGAAGTGAGAGAGAGAACTTGTGATTCAGGAGTCACTGGGGACTCAGGACTTTCTTTAAGAAGGCAAGCGACAGACAATCCTCTCAGCTTGTAAACAACTCCCTCAAAGGAAGTGCAAGACCTCATTCTGATGCCTGGCACAGAATGAGAGATAAGCAGACTGTCCACTCGATTCCACCTTACTCGTTGACATAGATTAGGCCTATTGCTTCTCTTTGGGGAATTTTTAGGAACATAAGAAAACAGTTGTTACTGAGTTCTTTGGGACCTGAAAAAAACAATAAAATATTTGATATACACTATTTCTAGTTTTTCATTTAAAGTTTTTCACATTAAATGCATTTTTATTATAATCACCTTGTTTTTATTATGATGATATTTTAAGAATTATGCTTATTTAACAATCTTACCCCAAACATTTTCTATATCTAGCTTCTTCATTAATATCTTTTTTCTCTCCAACAAAGATGAAGCTCACAGCAAAACTGAGGAATTCATTACTTATAAGCCGGTTCAGTTCAGTTCAGGCTCTGTCATGTCCGACTCTTGCGACCCCATGGACTGCAGCACGCCCGGCTTCCCTGTCCATCACCAACTCCCAGAGTTCACTCAGACTCACGTGCATTGAGTTGGTGATGCCATCCAGCCATCTCATCCTCTGTCGTCCCCTTCTCCTCCCGCCTTCAATCTTCCACAGCATCAGGGTCTTTTCCAGTAAGTCAATTCTTCACATCAAGGGGCCAGAGTATTGGAGCCTCACCTTCAGTATCAGTCTTTCCAAAATTCAGGACTGATTTCCTTTAGGATGGACTGGTTAGATCTCCTTGCAGTCCAAGGGACTCTCAAGAGTCTTCTCCAACACCACAGTTCAAAAGCATCCATTCTTCAGCACTCAGCTTTCTTTATAGTCCAGCTCTCACACCCATACATGACCACTGGAAAAACCATAGCTCTGACTAGATGGACCTTTGTCAGCAAAGTAATGTCTCTGCTTTTAAATATGCTGTCTAGGTTGGTCACAGCTTTTCTCCCAAGGAGCAAGCGTCTTTTAATTTCATGGCTTCAGTCACCATCTGCAGTGATTTCAGAGTATTGAGTCCACAGAAGATACAGAAAAGTACTGCTAGCAAAAGCTTTTACTATTCATGGATATTTCTGTTTATTGCAGAAAAGGTGTTCAGCTCACTGCCTGTCCCTGCCTTCTGTTTCTCTGTGTGAACTAAGTCATTTTCCTCGGTGACAATGAAATGAATTCTGTTCTCTGAGGGTAGAAGGAAGAAATTTTGGGAGTTTATAATTGAGCAGGAATCTGATTGAAAGGGACATTTTCATAATTATATAAAAGTGTAAGAATTTAAGCCTTTAATAGAAATTAAGATTGCAAGTGATGGAAAATAGATGGTTTTTATATAAATGGGTCCTATTATTTTTGTCAGCTTCTGACATCAGAAGAAAGATACTCTGCCTCTTTATGGATCATGCTCTGAAACTCTCGCTGAGACTAGCGAATGGAGGGAAGTGGACCACTCAGTGGAAGCTTGCAGCCTGGGATCTGGTCCAAGCTCTGCCACTAGCTGTGAGACCTCAGGGAAATTCCTTTGTTTTTCGGGGCTCAGTTCACAATCTGTAAATCAAAGGTGAGACAAAAGAAGGTTTCTGGTGAAAGCATGAGCTTAGGACTCAAATGTGTCTGGATCTGGGTTGTGCCACAACTGAGACTGAGGACAGAGGGTGAGATGGTTGGATGGCAGCACTGACTCAATGGACATCAGCTCGAGTACATTCCAGGAGATAGTGAAGGACAGGGGAGCCTGGTGTGCTGCAGCCCCTGCGGTCACCAACAGTGAGACAAGACTTAGTGACTGAACAACAAGTGAGTTATGTATCTCAACAACTCACCAAACTCCCCTCCCAGTTTTCTTACTCCAAAATGAGGATACTACCCTGCACCTTCAGGGCTGTTTCAGAATTTAAATGAGATAAGGAAAGGAAAGATGGTGTCTAACACACTAAAATGCTCATCAAGTGAAAGTTCTTTTTATAACGATGATTATGATGACGATGGTAAAATATTCACCTTCTAGAAACTCATTTCCAGTGGATTTCAAATGTAGCTACTATCAGAGTGAGACTGATTACAGACATGCTTTAAAATCTACCAGCACCTAGTCATGTTCTCATTCCTGTCAAAGATACACCACACATTTTTATCTTCTTCTCTTCCATACATGGGGCTTCCCAGGGCGCTAGTGGTAAAGATCTCATCTGCCAATGCAGGGGACAGAAGAGGTGTAGGTTTGACCCCTGGGTGGGGAAGATGCCCTGGAGGAGGGGATGGCAACCCACTCCAGTATTCTTGCCTGGAGAATTCCATGGACAGGAGAGCCTGGATACGGTCCATAGGGTTGCCAAGAGTCTGACAAGACTGAAGTGACTTAGCATGCATCTTTCATGTATATAACACTTCAGTTTGTAAAATGCGTTTAATCTTATTTTCTCCTCTGATTTTCAAAACAATTCTGTGGGATAAACAATGCAAAGAATCTGAGGGTCAGAGAGGTTAAATGCTGCTGAGAGCACAGTGAATTTGGGGGCAGAGCCAGAATTACTGCCCAGGTTCCAGGCTCCTCATCTAGCATTCTCTCCGCTTTACCCTTTTCCAACTCAAACCCTGACGGAATGCCACCCAGGGATCACCCAAAATGTTCCTGAAGCTATTTACCCAATTAGTCAAACATCCTTTATTTTGATCCATTTAATTTTTTAGAAAACCATACACTTAAGAATGCAATGTCACAAGAACAAAAAGCTACAACTTCAAAATGTTTGGAGGCCACTGAATCTAAATCAAAAGAAAAAAGAAAAAGAAGCTAATTTTATGCTCCTCATTCAGAATTAAACTTCTCCCTAAGGTCTGCTTCCAAAATATATTTAGCTACATTAGTCTGGTCATGTTGCCATGAAGAATTTTCATTTCCTAATGAGGTAAAAGTTAAACTTTCATTGTATAATTATGCATTTCATTTAAACCTTCCTTTTTATCATTTCACATATTACTTACATCTCTTTCAATACCAGATTTTCTTCGTAACTAATGTAAAAAACCATCCTTCAGTTTAACACAAACAGCTACCCACCCCTCATTTTTCATAATGATCAATCTCACAGAAAGAATGAGTCTGATAAGAGAAGAGAATCAGGAAAGGTGATTCTAGCACACTCTGGTCTTGGGTAAATATATATTTACTCAACTGCTTGCCTTTGTCCTAGTCTCTTTAATTGAACATAGTGGTCCACGGGATTTTCCAGCCAAGAGTACTGGAGTGGGTTGCCATTTCCTTCTCCGCCGCATCTTCCTGACACAGGGATCAAACCCGGATCTCTCGCATTGTAGGCAGATACTTTACCATCTGAGCTACTAGGGAAGCCCCAGTTGAACATAGAGTTTATATTATTTGACTGGTAACTATTATGAAAGAATGGTCAGGATTTTAAGAGTAAAACTATACTTAATAGTGGTGTACTGTAACCAAATTCAACATTTCATGTAACAAACCACAGTTTCCATATAGTGACCAATATTGAGAGGTAAGGGTTAACGCATCTAACATTGATTCCCACCAGGCTAGCCTCCCAGAGAAGGAGCTGACTTCCAGCAGAGTATGCCATGGAAACTGGTTACAGCCAAGTGCTTAAGACAATTAATTCAGGTAAAACGCTGAGCTGGTGCAGACTGACTAGATGCCAAGGGTCCACTAACTTTTATACCTGTGACCATGAGGTTGGACCCCAGCTCCAGATTACACCAGGGAAGGGCTGGGACCTCCCAAACCAAGGTGGCAGAGCAGGGTTGGAGGCCAAGATCATTCTAGGGACAAGAGAGACACTCCTCAGAACATGCCACTTAAAAGTCCACAGCTGAGAGGCCCACATGCCCCTCCTGGAGTCTCCTATCTGACCTGTCGGATCCCTGCACGTCGCCCCACTGGGCAGCGGACCACAGAGAAGCTGACACCTGCTATAGCTCCTGTCTGGGTGAGTTCCCCCAGTAAATGCGGCTCCAGAATGCCCAGTGTGGCACCATCCCTATGCCCCTTACGTGAATGTGCACCTCACCGAGATTCCTCCAAGCACCATCCTGGTCTCATCCCAGTGACTCGTCACCAGCATCCTGGGAAGCAGGTGGGCACTACTATTATCACTGTTTATTTTCAATTAAAAAAAAAAATTGACGTCTAAAGAGATTTGGTTCTTTGGCTCAAGGTCACATATTCAATAACTTATTTGAATCCTGGCAATCTGACCCCAGTCCACACCCTTCACCCCTCTTCTCAACCCTTTCAGTGTCTCTTAGAATACTCACATCTGCTTCTGAAACCTTGAAGGCCTGGTCTTTTATTTGCTGATGCCACCATTTCTCCACATCCTTTCTTGTCTGCAATGTATACTCCTTGGTCCACTCTCCCGTGGCACTGTAAATACCTCTGGACCATCCTGGACTCACTCTCCTTCCCCACTTAATGACATCTGGCACATTGTTTAGCTGCCTTTTTAGAAGACAGGCATATAAACCCAGGCTCTGCCAAGAAGGAGCCATTCTTCAAAAGGTGGAAAGGGCCTGAAAGAGAGAGTGGAGAACACACGTGAGCCACCCAGAACCTCCCGGAGCGCCTCCTTCCATTCAGCACAGCCAACATTCACAGGCTTTGCTCTTATTTTGATGATTTCTTTCCCTGAAAAGAATACTTTAGAAGTGCAGTCAAGATAAACACAAACTTTTTAATGAAAAATGTTAAAGATGTTCAATGCTCCCAAACAGCAAAGATACAAAAGCCCCATATGAACAAAAGAAAACCAC
>SJYA01008459.1:0-10149 GCA_006410615.1 Neotragus moschatus
AGATGAGTTCAATTGTGTGGTAGTTTGAGCATTCTTTGGCATTGCCTTTCTTTGGGATTGAAATGAAAAGCATTAGCAGCCATCCTTAAGACTGAAATCTTTTGGGGACTCTTAATTCCTAGTTCTCTGGTAGCTGGAACAAGCAGTTCATTTGGTTTTATTTTTATTTTTCCCCCAAAATATTTATTCTTACTCTTTAAGGATTATAAAATTTCTTGTTCATAAGGCTGCATTTCACATGTTACATGAAGGGAAAGTAATTTTTGAAAACATTACTTCCCATAAAATTTCATAAGAGGTATGGGCCCATCACTATCTAGAAAATATAAAATTTTACAATTTCCCCAGTGAAACTTGCCTGTGATGATATTATACTAATAATTAACAGCAATTGAACCCACCAATATCTTGGTTACTCAAGTTTAGATAAATTGTATGTACGTTTAAATATCTGGATATTGGTAATTTCCAGTCACTATTGACTTTACTTTGTATATTCTGACAGCACCAGCATATCCACACACAGTCCGTCTATGCTCAGTGTCCTTAAAACCTTTTGATTGTCCCTGCTGCTGTTTCTCTAGAACTCGAATACCAATAATAGCTGTTGTATTGGTGCTGTAAATTAGTTCATATTTTTATTAGGTATTATTTAAGAAACTGCTCTAATACAATCTGCAGCTTTATGATCAGCAACAATTTTTAAGCAATAAATTTTCAGGTAATTTACACCATGAGGCAACTGAAATTTCTACAGCCAGTATTCTGAAAATTCACACTCACATTCAGCCTTCATGGTATGTTCAACTTTGCTTTGTGATCCATACACCAGTCAGCAGTTCAGATTCACTCTGTAGTTGCTGGGTCTACTCATTCAACACACAATTGGAATCTTGTGTTTTGGTTTTTATTTTTCCACAGGATCAACTTTTTTCTCTTTTTATATTAGTTTTCATTTATTATCATCAGTGAGAAACATTATCAATCATTTTTCTATTTCCTTAAAATGTTGTTGCTCAGTTGCTAAGTCATGTCCAACTCTTTGAGACCCCACGGACTTCAGCACAACAGGCATCCCTATCCTTCACTATCTCCTAGAGTTTGCTCAAACTCATGTAGATTCAGTTGGTGATGCTATCTAACCATCTCATCTTCTCTCACCACCTTCTCTTCCTGCCTTCAATCTTTCCCAGCGTCAGGGTCATTTCCAATGAGTCAGCTCTTCACACCAGGTGGCCAAAGTATTGGGATATTCAGCTTCAGCATCAGTCCTTCCAATGAATATTCAGCACTGATTTCCTTTAGAATCAACTGGTTTGATCTCCCTGTAGTCTAAGGGACTCTCAAGTCTTCTCCAGCACCACAATTCAAAATCATCAATTCTTCTCTGTTCAGCCCTCTTTATGGTCCAGTTCTCACATCTGTACAGGATTACTGGACAAATCATAGCTTTGACTATATAGACCTTTGTTGGCAGAGTGATATCTCTGCTTTTTAATATGCTCTCTAGGATTGTCATAACTTTTCTTCCAAGCATCTTTTAATTTCATGGCTGCAGCCACAGTCTGCAGTGATTCTGAAGCCCAAGAAAATAAAGTCTATCACTCTTTCCATTTTTCCCCATCTATTTGCATGAAGTGATGGGACTGGGTGCCATTATTTTAGTCTTTTGAATGCTGAGTTTTAAGCCTGCTTTTTAACTCTCCTCCTTCACCCTCATCAATAGGGTTTATAGTTCCTCTTCACTTTCTGCCCTTATAGTGTTATTGTTGATATTTCTCCTAGCATTCTTTATTCCAGCTTGTGAGTCATTCAGCCTGGCATTCCCCATCAGGTACTCTGCATATAAGTTAAATAAGGAAAGTGACAATATACAACCTTGAGGTACTCATTTTCCAGTTTTGAACCAGTCTGTTGTTCCATGTCCAGTTCTAACTGTAGCTTCTTGGGTTGCATACAGGTTTCTCAAATAGGAGGTCGTATTTCCCATATAGTATTCTTCAGTTAGACACTTCAGTTACACATGTTATTTGTAAAAGTCTTCCAGAAGCCTTAAAATGAGGCTTTGGAACATGGGCAGTAACTCTATTTTATTCAATATTAACTATAGCAAATGTTTACTCTTTTTTACTGCAACATGGTGAGGAAGGGGCACAGTTCAAAGAGGACAGAATACTTGCTTGTTTACATTTTCCCATTCCAATGGAACTAAGGCAACAGAAAAAGAAAAAAAGGAAGACAGGGTAGGGGAATAACAAAGTATCTGTGAAGAGGAAATGAAAGTAACCTAATTGTACATTCCAATCCAATTATGTTACCCACTCAATTTTTTTTATCTTTTTTATTTTTTAAATATAAATTTATTTTAATTGGAGGCTAATTATTTTACAATATTGTATTGGTTTTATCATACATCAACATGAATCCGCCACAAGTGTACACATGTTCCGCATCCTGAACCCCTCTCCCACCTCCCACCCGTATCATCCCTCTGGGTCATCCCAGTGCACCAGTGCCAAGCATCCTGTATCCTGCATTGAACTTGGACTGGCAATTCTTTTCTTATATGATATTATACATGTTTCAATGCCATTCTCCCAAATCATCCCACCCTCTCCTCTCCCAGGGTATCTGAAGTGTGGTGGCATCGGCGAATGGTTTAGAGATAAGAAAAGAATGTTGTAGATAAGAGAATAGAGGAGAGAAAGAGGTTGATATCCCTTGGTTTACATAGAAAGCCATTAAAATCCCCAGACAAGGAGTTTGCCCTGTTCATGGAGGCCAAAGTTGCCCTCCTGGTCTCCTGAGGGAGTGAAGATGCAGAATGTCTTCCCGTTCAGGTCTTAGAAACCTGGGCAGATAAGTGAATGCAGGGAGCCTCTATACTCCAAGGGATCAGCCTGAAAAAGAGAGTAAGAGAGAGGGAAAAAAAGACACGAGGTGACCAAGCTTCTTCTGTGAGCAAGGCCCCTTTACTTTATTTTCAAAAAGGACTTTTATACCTCAACTTGTACCTAGAGGAAAATGAAAGATGCAAGGTCATACGGAGTCAGCCCAAACATTCCAGCAGTTTTGCCCTTATCGAAACCAGAATTTTTTCTGCAAACCTTTCCCACAAATGATGTTGTGTACATTATCTTCTGGCCTTGAAGGCCTGTGAACATTTTATGACCCTCTTTTGATAAAGGCTGTTTAATCAGAAAACTTATTTTCCCTCAAAGTGTTTTTTCTTTATATTTGTAATCTATGTCAGCCTCAGGAAATACTAGACTTACATTTCTCACAGAGTAAAGGTGCAGTGAGTTACAAGAAAGAACAAATTAGCTCAAAAGTTTGATGTAGTTAAATTCAAGGCTACTGTTTGTTTTTCTTACATTCCAACTATGTTAACTAATGCACTCCCAGGTGCACAGTGGATAAGAGATATGGGAACTTGGCAGCAAGCATTGGCTCAACAGTGAAATCTTACACCAGCACTATTCTAATAGCTTTTAACTCTTTGAAAGGCTGTATGTTTTAGGCTTCCCATGCCTCTCACAGTTGGGGGGCTGTAAACAATCACATGCATAGTTGTAAAAGTCTAGGGAAACCTGTCAGGCAAGTCAGAGAGCCATCAGAGGGGTTTGAGCTGAAACACTTCTTTCATATGCAGAAGGCTATTAACTGGAGCTCTAAGTTAACCTTTTCCAGAAAAGGTTGGTTGGGGATAGCCCCCTGTTAATGTCAGAGGAGTTGATGAAAGTCATGAAATGATAAGACAGACAGATTCTGGTTTTGGGGTAGATGCTTGAGAAGTTCCAGGGGGGCCCCATGAGGCTTGACCCCGCCCTTGCATGTCAGGCTCCTTCCTCATGACCTTTGCCACGGGCAGGTTTCCCCATACAGGCTCCCAGCATCCCACAGAGTCCAAAAAACTGTTCTATACATCTGTGTCTCTTTTGCTATCTCACAATTTTAATACCAAATATATAAGAAAAAAAACTACTACTGAGCTTTTCAGAACTGTGGAATTGTCTTCACTTATTTATGAGATAGGCTTTATAATTATCTTATTTTACAGAAGAAGAAACCCATATAGAAAAATTAAGTGAATTCGTATTGTCATGCATACAATGTAGGCAGCAGAAACAGGCTCCTAACTCACACAGTCTAGATCCACAGACCTTATTCTTAACCTCTGCACTAGACTGACATCCCTCTAATCATTTCAACTTGTTTTCTCTTGTTTCTTTATCAATGGTCCTTAAGTGGCTCATTTGTAGCCCAAGAAATTGACATTATTACTTTCTACTATATACATAACATGATTTTGCATATATTCACATTCACATTTTGACTGATTTCTATTTATCATTTAGCCCAAAGAATGGTTACTTTGGACTTCATTTTCACTTAGGTATGTAGATATCTAAGTTCAATTCCCAAAGTTTTACATGCATGAAAGTATAAACATATTAGTTAAAATCTGAAAAGTAAATAAGTAGAAAACATATTTATATAAAGCAGTCCCATAATTAAAGCTGAGGATGGGAAAATAAGAAGGCTCAGTTCAGTTGAGTCGTTCAGCCGTGTCTGACTGTTTGCAATGCCATGAACTGCAGCATGCCAGGGTTATCTGCGGCAAATTCTAAAAATCAGAAGGTAAAAGTAATATGCATGGGCTACAGTATAGGCATGTAATTTAGGCTACTTTTATATAGCTGACAAGAACTTTCTGCACCATTCTTTCTACTCATAATCCTAATAAATATACAAACAAATCTACATTCAGAAAACATAAAATACACTATGCACACTTAGACCCAGTAACTCTCATTGATTTGAAATATAAGGCTTAAGTATTTAGACTCTCTAAACACTTGGACTTGTAAGTCTTGTTTAAGAGTTTATTTTACTGATGGAAACATTCTGTTTAAACTTCATACTCATGCATTTTACATATGTATGTTAGATTGGTTTCAAATACCATCAGTGAAAGTTTTCTGCTAGTGCAGAATGACAGAATATACATTTTTATGGAAAAGCAAATTATGATGGAAAGTGCACTGGAACAGGATTGGGTTCTCACATTTTTATCCCTAATATTCCCAGCAATGGGTTCTGTGACTATTCTTCCTTAGTAACTTAGATAACAATTTGTTGTTGTTGTTGTTTAGTCACTCAGTCGTATCTCTTTGGCCAACCCATGTACTGCAGCACATCAGGCTTCTCAGTCCTTCACTCCAAACTCCTGGAGTTTGCTCAAACTCATGTCCATTGAGTCAGTGATGCCATCCAACCATTATCTCCTGCCATCCCCTGCTCCTCCTTCACTCAACCTTTCCCTGCATCAGGGTCTTTTCTAATGAGTTGGCTCTTCACAACAGGCAGAAAAAGTGTTGGAGCTTCAGCATCAGTCCTTCCAATGAATATTCGGGACGTATTTTCTTTAGAATTAATTGGTTTGATCTCCTTGCACCCCAAGAAACTTTTGAGTCTTCTCCAACACCACAATTCAAAAGCATAATTCTTCAGTGCTTGGCTTTCTTTATGGTCCAACTCTCATACCAATACGTGACTATTGGAAAAACCATAGCTTTGACTATATGGACCTTTGTTGGCAAAGTAATGTCTCTGATTTTTAATACACTGTCTAGGATTGTCATAGGTTTTCTTCCAAGAAGCAAGAGTCTTTTAATTTCATGGCTTGGATAATAATACATGTTATTAACTTAATTTTATTGAAATGTACTTATAAAATGTTTTAATTCATAAATAATACATAGCATTTAGAGAACATACAAAAGCATAAGTTAAATAATTCTTAATAAAACAGAAGCCCCAGATAATCAATAGGAAAATATAGTATAATATTTTTGTATACCTGTCTTAGTCTGCTCAGGCTGCTATATAAAAATACCATAGAAAGGATGCATAAATGAAAGGTATTTATTTCTCACAACTGGAAGTTAAAAAGTTAAAAAAAAAAATTATGGCTGATTATGCTCCCTGAATAGGGCTACTTTCCAGACCTCAGATGGTTCACTTCAGTTCAGGTCAGTTGCTCAGTCGTGGCTGACTCTTTATGACCCAATGAATCGCAGCATGCCATGCCTCCCTGTCCATCACCAACTCCTGGAGTTTACCCAAACTCATGTCCATCGAGTCGGTGATGCCATCCAGATATCTCATCCTCTATCATTCCCTTTTCCTCCTGCCCCCAATCGCTCCAAGCATCAGGGTCTTTTCCAATGAGTCAACTCTTCGCATGAGGTGGCCAAAGTATTGGAGTTTCAGTCTCAGCATCAGTCCTTCCAATGAACACTCAGGACTGGTCTCCTTCAGAATGGACTGGTTGAATCTCCTTGCAGTCCAAGGGACTCTCAAGAGTCTTCTCCAACACCACAGTTCAAAAGCATCAATTCTTCGGCACTCCACTTTCTTCACAGTCCAACTCTCACATCCATACATGACCACTGGAAAAACCATTACCTTTTCATTATATCCTCACATGGCAGAAAGGAAGACAGAGAGGAAGCAAGCTCTATGCCATCTCTCTTTTAAGGACACTAACCCCATCGTGAACAGCCCCACTCTCATGAACTCCCCTCAATCTAGTTAACTCTCAAAGGTCTAATCTCCAAATACCATCACACTGGGAGTTAGGACTTCAATATACGAGTTTTGGGGGAACACAGTTCTGTCCTAACATTCTATCTCTTGCCCCCTAAAATTCATGTTCTTCTCACAAGAAAAATGTATTCCTTCCATTGAACATCTGTAAGAATTTTAATCATTTTAGTATTAATTATAAAGTCCAAAGTCTCATCTAAATAGTATCTGAGTCATAAAATGAGGGTGACTTGAGGTATGACTTATCTGGAGGCAAAATTTCTCTCCAGCTGTGAACTTGTGAGAACAAACAAGTTATGTGCTTTCTAAATGCAATGGTGAAACAGACATAAAACAGATATTTATTGTAAAAGGGAGAATAGGAAAGAGGAAATAATGACAATTCCCAAGCAAGTCCAAAACCTTGTAAGACAAATTCCATTTGATATTAAGACTTGAATCCTTTTTGGCTTTATGCTGTCTTCCACACCAACTGTGGCAAGGATTGCACTCCAAGCCTTTGTTAGGCAGGGGTCAAGCTCCAAAGCCTCCAAGTGTCCACAACACTTGGCTCCAGATAGCCTCCATCTGGCCTGTTGAAACTGAGCCTGTACTTGCCCCCTCAACACACACACACACATACACTTTTAAACTAAGGTCCATCTAGTCAAGGCTACGGTTTTTCCAGTAGTCATGTATGGATGTGAGAGTTGGACTGTGAAGAAGGCTGAGCACTGAAGATTTGATGCTTTTGAACTGTGGTGTTGGAGAAGACTCTTGAGAGTCCCTTGGACTGCAAGGAGATCCACCCAGTCCATTCTGAGGGAGATCAACCCTGGGATTTCTTTGGAAGGAATGATGCTAAAGCTGAAGCTCCAGTACTTTGGCCACCTCATGCAAAGCATTGACTCATTGGAAAAGACTCTGATGCTGGGAGGGATTGGGGGCAGGAGGAGAAGGGGATGACCGAGGATGAGATGGCTGGATGGCATCATGGACTCGATGGGCGTGAGTCTGAGTGAACTCTGGGAGTTGGTGATGGACAGGGAGGCCTGGTGTGCTGCGATTCATGAGGTTGCAAAAAGTCAGACATGACTGAGTGACTGAACTGAACTGAACTGAACGTAGGGCCAGTGATCTCTGAACTGCCTTTTAAGTCATCTCCCCCTTGTCTTGAAGAACAGCATACATTCACAACTGTATAGCTCTATGGTCCAAGGCTGTAATATCTAAGAAGCCTGGCAGTCTTCCTCCATTCCATACTGTCTCCATCCTCTTCAAACCAAAATTTCTACTCTTATAATCCCATAATCCATTTATAAAGTGATTAGTCCCTTTCTGTTTTCATCTAGACACACTTTCTTTTATCTTTTTTTGCAATATGAACAGATTTAATATTTTTCAAAATATCTAATTCTGGTTCCTTTTTGCTCCATATTTTCTTCTTCAACTCATTTCTTTCTTCTTGCACTTTTATTTAAGCAGTTAGGAGGAGCCAAGTCATTTCTTTAACACTTTGCTTAGAAAGCTCCTCAGCTAAATGTCCAACTTCAATGCTCACAAATTCTACCTTCCACAAAACACTAGAACATGGATACAGTTTAGCCAAGTTCTTTGCCAATTTATAAGATAACATTTATAACACATTCCTTTCTGAGATCTTACCAGAATCATCCTTAATGTTCATTTCTAGCATGAACCTCAAAACTTATCACCCAGTTTCAAAGTCACTCCCATAAATTTATGTATTTGTTACAGCACCAACCACACTTCTCAGTACTAAATTCTTTCTTCGTCTACTCAGTCTCCTATAGCAAAATACCGTAGGCAGGAAGGCTTCAACAAAAGGAACTTATTTCTCATATTTCTGGAGGCTGGGAAGTCCATGATCAAGGTGCTGGCCAATTCACGTTCCCTGTGACTGCTCTCTACCTGATTTGTTGTCAGCCTTTTCCCTGTGTCCTCACATGACAGAGAAAGCTTTCTGAGTCCTTTATCTTTTATAAAGGCACTAACCTCATCCTGAGGGCCCCACCATCATGACCTCACCTAAATCTGATTGTCTCCCAAGACCTCCCTTCCAATATCATCATCTTAGGGGTTAGAACTTCAACATATGAATTTTGGGGGGACAAGAAATGCAAAAAAGCAAAATGACTGTCTGAGGAAGCCTTACAAAGAACTGTAAAAAGAAGAGAAGTGAAAAGCAAAGGAGAAAAGGAAAGATATAAGCATCTGAATGCAGAGTTCCAAAGAGTAGCAAGAAGAGATAAGAAAGCCTTCTTCAGCAATCAATGCAAAGAAATAGAGGAAAAGAACAGAATGGGAAAGACTAGAGATTTCTTCAAGAAAATTAGATATACCAAGAGAATATTTCATGCAAAGATGGGATCAATAAAGGATAGAAATGGTATGGACCTAACAGAAGCAGAAGATATTAAGAAGAGGTGGCAAGAATACACAGAAGAACTGTACAAAAAAGATCTTCATGACCTGGGTAATCACGATGGTGTGATCACTCATCTAGAGCCAGACATCCTGGAATGTAAAGTCAAGTGGGCCTTAGAAAGCATCACTATGAACAAAGCTACTGGAGGTGATGGGATTCTAGTTGAGCTATTCCAAATCTGGAAAGATGGTGTTATGAAAGTGCTGCACTCAATATGCGAGCAAATTTGGAAAACTCAGCAGTGGCCACAGGACTGGAGGTCAGTTTTCATTCCAATCCCAAAGAAAGGCAATGCCAAAGAATGCTAAAACTACCACACCATTGCATTCATCTCACACACTAGCAAAGTAATGCTCAAAATTCTCCAAGCCAGGCTTCAGCAATACATAAACCATGAAATTCCTGATGTTCAAGCTGGTTTTAGAAAAGGCAGAGGAACCAGAGATCAAATTGCCAACATCCGCTGGATCATCGAAAAAGCAAGAGAGTTCCAGAAAAACATCTATTTATTCCTTATTGACTATGCCAAAGCCTTTGACTGTGTGGATCACAATAAACCGTGGAAGATTCTGAGAGAGATGGGAATACCAGACCACCTGACCTGCCTCTTGAGAAATCTGTATGCAGGTCAGGAAGCAACAGTTAGAACTGGACAGGGAACAACTGACTGGTTCCAAATAGGAAAAGGAGTAGTTCAAGGCTGTATATTGTCACCCTGCTTATTTAACATCTATACAGAGTGCATCATGAGAAACGCTGGGTTGGAAGAAGCACAAGCTGGAATCAAGACTGCTGGGAGAAATATCAGTAACCTCAGATATGCAGATGACACCACGCTTATGGCAGAAAGTGAAGAAAGTGGCACCACCCTCTTGATAAAAGTGAAAGAGGAGAGTGAAAAAGTTGGCTTAAAGCTTCACATTCAGAAATCGAAGATCATGGCATCTAGTCCCATCACTTCATGGGAAATAGATGGGGAAACGGTGGAAACAGTGTCAGACTTTATTTTGGGGGGCTCCAAAAGCACTGTAGATGGTGATTGCAGCCATGAAATCAAAAGACGCTTACTCCTTGGAAGAAAGGTTATGACCAACCTAGATAGCATATTC
>SJYA01008460.1:0-16528 GCA_006410615.1 Neotragus moschatus
AGGCCTGGAGTGCTGCAATTCATGGGGTCACAAAGAGTCGGACACGACTGAGCGACTGAACTGAACTGAGACCATTTTAAAGCCACCAAAATACTATGTTGAGTATTTCTTCATAAATCTTCAGTATAGCAGGGTGGTGAAGGTGATTCATAATTTTTTTTTTTTGCCCATCACCTAAATTCTAATGATGAAAGCTTTAAATGACCAAAGTAATTCCAACATTTACCTATTAAGTATCTGTGAGTGTTTATATGTGTCTTTATATAAATAAATGCATTTTAAAATGTTTAAATAAATACTAATATGTTTATATATATTTTATACCTATATATATGTATCCTTCTCTTTCTCTCTCTCTCTCTCTCTCTTTACACACACACACACACACACACACATATGAAAGCTAGTCTCTCAGCTGTGTCCAACTCTTTGTTACCACATGGACTATAGCTCACCAGGCTTCTTTGTCCATGAGGATTCTCTCATGAAGAATACTGGAGTGGATTGGCATTTCCTTCTCCAGGGGATCTTCCTGCCTGAGAAATCGAACCTAGGTCTCCTGCTTTGTAGACTGATTCTTTACTAGCTGAGCTACCAGGGAAGCCTTGTATCTAAAACCTGTGTTTAGTAATAAGTATTACACTCAAGAAATCTAATATATTATCTTGGTAATCTATCTTCAGATTTTATTATTTAAGTCAGAAGACAAAACAAAGCTGAATCAAAATTTTTTTATACACTAATAATGTCACAGTCTTTAGAAATGTATATAAAAGTATCAGTTCAGTCACTCAATCGTGTCCAACTCTGCAAGCCCGTGAACTGCAGCACGCCAGGCCTCCCTGTCCATCACCAACTCCCAGAGTTCACTCAAACTCACGTCCATCGAGTCAGTGATGCCATCCAGCCATCTCATCCTCGGTCGTCCCCTTCTCCTCTTGCCCCCAATCCCTCCCAGCATCAGAGTCCTTTCCAATGAATCACCACTTCGCATGAGGTGGCCAAATTACTAGCATTTCAGCTTTAGCATCATTCCTTCCAAAAAAATCCCACGGCTGAGCTCCTTCAGAATGGACTGATTGGATCTCCTTGCAGCCCAAGGGACTCTCAAGAATCTTCTCCAACACCACAGTTCAAAAGCATCAATAGCTTATAGCAAACACTGTCTTACAACATGTGATCCCTAAATACCTCTGGTGTATGTAGGTTAAAGTTATATTGAGATATATTTTTACTTTTTCTTCTATACTTTTGGAAACAGATTCCTCAACTGCTCTGTTTTTAATTATATCAACTAATTAATCTCTTTGTATCTTAGAGTTATATCATTATTTTCATATGGTAAAACAATATGTAATTTATATACATATAAATTTATTTATATATAAAAAGTTTTCGAAAGTTTTCAAACATTTTTAAAACAAACTTTTATTGTTTCCAGTTCCAGTTCAGTCACTCAGTCGTGTCTGATCCTTTGCGACCCTATGAACCACAGCATGCCAGGCCTCCCTGTCCATCACCAACTCCTGGAGTCCACCCAAACCCACATCCATCGACTCGGCGATGCCATACAATCATGTCATCCTCTGTCATCCCCTTCTCCTCCTGACCCCAATCCTTCCCAGCATCAAGGTCTTTTCAAAAGAGTCAGTTCTTTGCATCAGGTGGCAAACTATTGGAGTTTCAGCTTCAGTATCAGTCCTTCCAATAAATACCCAGGACTGCTTTCCTTTAGGATGGACTGGTTGGATCTCCTTGCAGTCCAGGGTACTCTCAAGAGTCTTCTCCAACACCACACTTCAAAAGCATCAATTCTTCTGTGCTCAACTTTCTTTATAGTCCAACTCTCACATCCATACATGACTACTGGAAAAATCATAGCCTTGACTAGATGGACCTTTGTAGGGAAAGTAATGTCTCTGATNTGGCAAACTATTGGAGTTTCAGCTTCAGTATCAGTCCTTCCAATAAATACCCAGGACTGCTTTCCTTTAGGATGGACTGGTTGGATCTCCTTGCAGTCCAGGGTACTCTCAAGAGTCTTCTCCAACACCACACTTCAAAAGCATCAATTCTTCTGTGCTCAACTTTCTTTATAGTCCAACTCTCACATCCATACATGACTACTGGAAAAATCATAGCCTTGACTAGATGGACCTTTGTAGGGAAAGTAATGTCTCTGATTTTTAATATGCTATCTAGGTTGGTCATAACTTTCCTTCCAAGGAATAAGCATCTTTTAATTTCATGGCTGCAATCACCACCTGCAGTGATTTTTAAGCCCAGAAAAATAAAGTCAGCCACTGTTTCTACTGTTTCCCCATCTATTTCCCATGCAGTGATGGGACCAGATGCCATGATCTTCGTTTTCTGAATGTTGAGCTTTAAGCCAACTTTTTCACTCTCCTCTTTCATCTTCATCAAGAGGCTCTTTAATTCTTCTTTACTTTCTGCCATAATGGTGGTGTCATCTGCATATCTGAGGTTATTGATATTTCTCCTAGCAATCTTGATTCCAGCTTGTGCTTCTTCCAGCCCAGTGTTTCTCATGATGTGCTCCCGTATAAGTTAAATAAACAGGGTGACAATATACAGCCTTGATGTACTCCTTTTTCTATTTGGAACCAGTCTGTTGTTCCATGTCCAGTTCTAACTGTTGCTTCCTGACCTGCATATAGGTTTCTCAAGAGGCAGGTCAGCTGATCTGGTATTCCCATCTCTTTCCAAATCTTCCACAGTTTATTGTGATCCACACAGTCAAAGGCTTTGGCATAGTCAATTAAGCAGAAATAGATGTTTTTCTGGAACTCTCTTCCTTTTTCCATGATCCAGAGGATGTTGGCAATTTGATCTCTGATTCCTCTGCTTTTTCTAAAGCAGCTAGAACATCTGGAAATTCACTGTTCACGTATCACTGAGACTGGGTTGGACAATTTTAATCATTACTTTTACTAGCATGTGAGATGAGTGTGGTAGTTTGAGCATTCTTTGACATTGCCTTTTTTTGGGGATTGGAATGAAAACTGACCCTTTCCAGTCCTGTGGCCACTGCTGAGTTTTCCAAATGTGCTGACATAGTGAGTGCAGCACTTTCACAGAATCATCTTTCAGGATTTTAAATAGCTCCACTGGAATTCCCTCACCTCCACTAGCTTTGTTTGTAGTGATGCTTCCTAAGGCCTACTTGATTTCACATTCCAGGATGTCTGGCTCTAGTTGAATGATCACACCATCGTGATTATCTGGGTCATGAAGATATTTTTCATACAGTTCTTCTGTGTATTCTTGCCACTTCTTCTTAACCCCTTCTGCTTCTGTTAGGTCCCTACCATTTCTGTCTTTTATTGAGGCCATCTTTGCATGAAATGTTCCCTTGGTATCTCTAATTATCTTGAAGAGATCTCTAGTCTTTTGTTGTTTAGACACTTCAAATTCTTTATTTTATTAAATTCCTAATTATGCATACATAGAGAAATTTGCTATTTGACTGAATATGTTAAATACATCAAGAGTTTATCCAGTGTGGTAGACAGATTTCTAAAACCACCCCCCCATCTCATCACCTAGTATGAAGTCCTGCGTTATCCTTTCCCCTTGAATATGGAAGGAACCTGTAACTTACTTATAACCAATAGAATAAGGCAAAGCTTCTGGGATACTGAGATGTGATTATGTCACAAGAGAGATGTCAGGTTTTGTTTCCCTAGTACACATGGAAAGCTGCTTCTGCTGGTCTTGAAGAAGCAAACAGCCATGTTATAAACTGACTAAAAGGAAGGCCATGAGGCAGAGGAAATAACAAGCGGCCTCTAGCACCTGAAGGCAGCCACCAGCCCGTGGTCAGTAAGAAGAAAAGCCAGGGCCTGGGCCCTCAGTCATATATTCACAACCAAAGGCAGTCATGCAGATCACCTGAAGCAGCTTGTAAATGGCACGTTTCTTCATCAAGTCTCCTGAAGGAAACTCAGCCCTGTTTGCACAACCTTGATTAAAGCTTTGTGGAGTCCTGACCTGAATCTATGACCCACAAAAACTATGAGATAATAAATGTGTGTTATTTTAAGCTGCTAAATTCATGGTAATTTGTTGCACAATAATGAAGCTAATGGGGCTTCCCTGGTGGCTCAGACAGTAAAGAATCTGCCTGCAATGCAGGAGACCAGGATTTGGTCCCTGGATTGGGAAAATCCCTTGGAGAAGGAAATGGCAACCCACGCCAGTATTCTTGCCTGGAGAATTCCATGGTCAGAGGAGCCTTGCAGGTTACAGTCTATGGATTTGAGTCTCACAGAGTCGGACACGACTGGGCAACTATCACTTTCACTTTCAATGCAGGTAATATATCCAGCAGATATGAACTGGAATTGAGAAGAGGTAGCATAAGTTTTATATATATATATATATATATATATAGTATTTAGACTAATTTAACTATTTTGTAGCATATAAATATTTTACTTTAGGGAGAAAAAAGTATCTCTAAGGAAACCATGAAATAGCTAAAGATTAAACATGGCATTTAGAACATATCTTATAGCAATTATTTTTACATTACTTCTTAGTTTTGTTTTCCTAGGTCAAAAGATTTTAGACTACATGAAAGAGATAAATAATTTCACTTTTTAATGTTTAATCTCATCCAAGCTTAAAAATAGTTCCTATATTTCAAAATCCATCAGATACATTTCTCATTATAAATTCACTACTCTTTAAGAATTAAACTTTAAAAAATAGTGTGAGTGGTTCAGTATCTTCACATATTTTACTTAGTCACATTGGATATGTACATATGCAACTATATGTTTATGAAATTGGTTCTTTCGCATTGCCCTTGAACTACTGTATTATATGCCTAAACCATTCTTCTAAAGTAATATCCTGTCTGTTTGATACTTCAGCACAGCCGAGTATTAAATGAAGATTATACTATCACTTTATCCCTCAAGCTGTTGCTATAAAACAGGCAAGTGCTGGGATAAATATATATATATATAGCTGGCAAAAAATAAATAAATAAATAAATAAAGCTATCTTAACTATTAGCTGCCTTGAATCCTGACAATAAAGAATAGTCAGAATCAAAAATAAAGACATGAAATCACAACAAAGATTTACTGATGTGAATATAGATAACTCTCCAGCCCCAGGTCCCTGATTGAGATTTTATTGTGTAGTTATTCCCAACAGCTTTGAATTTCAACTCTAACTGACCATTAACAATAACAAGCCTAGAATAATTTGATTCCTGGCAACTTGGTGAGATCCTGTCTGTAATGAGCAAAGCTATTTTGATATATCAAGAAAGCTTTTGTTCACTAAAGCTTTAATCTGGGTTAAAAAAAAAAATGCCTTCTCTACTACTTTACTTTGCAGTTCCTATTGACTCAAGGACTCAATCCTCATTTTGAAAGAATAGACACAACTCTCTTGTGTCTCACTTTCTCAGTGAGATATATTTGAGAGTAAAGTATGCGTTAGCACTGGTTTGCTTAACTTAAATCAGATACTCTGAAATTCTTCCTACCAGCAGACTGAAGTCTAAAGCCCATAGAAAAACATTCTATTTAGTTGGCATATAAATTTTCCACAGATATATCTGTGAAAAGAATAGGGAATATTTTAAGTCTCTTGAAAACAGGAAAAGTAGCTTTGTATTATCAGCCTTCTGTTGGTAGGTATAATATAAACCTATCACGAAAACAAGTCAAGATTTCAAAACTTAACTACCAAAAATGAAATTTGTAATTTTGGCTAGCTATTTGCTTTTTATTGTTCATTACACACCAGTGCACAGATGAACTGGCTTGAATACAAAATTTATAGTACTCTGCACAGCTGTATGTAGGATGTAGCTGATTTTTGGCATACAGCTGAAACATTATGTGTTTCTATTCAATTTCTCTGCAAAATTCATCTTTACAAAAAGGTCTCACAAAATATTAATATGATTGGCTTTATGAATTTTTACAATAACACAAAATATACATTTCTTTACAAGGACAAGCAAAAACACATGCTAAACATATTCAAATGGTTTTCTATGAAAGGGGGTGGGGGAATTCGAGAATAAGAGCTGCTAAAAAAAATAATTCAAGAAATAAAAATGCATTAAAAGAGACCTGGGGGTGCGGAGAATCTACCACTGTCTCTCCCATGGTAGCCACCAAAGCTATATTGACCATGATGTTGCCAGTATGTATGTTTATGTATACATTTTAATGCAGTTTTTTAAAAAGGATGAGCAAAAGTTTTCTTCAAATTTAAATATTTGACCTTTAATTCTGCCATTAAAGAAATAATTTTGTGATTAGTACTGTAATGCCTGAATACCTATCTTTAAAGTCATTTAATAATATGCATATCCTCTTTGCTATAATTGTTTACATTTAATGATTCATTTTTTATGAATTTTTCATAAAAGTTCATTTTTTATGAATTTTTCATAAAAGTTCATTTTTTATGAACTTTTATATTTAATGGTTCATTTCTTAACTGTATATATAACATTTTTCCTATTATAAAGTAAGTGAAATTCTAAGCTTTAATGATTGAATGTTAAATGTTTTCAGTGTTTAAAATCTTTCTACAACTCCTAATTTATTCGTAGCCAGTTTATTCTTCAAAGTAAACTAGTTCCACATGTGTGTCATTGACTGCTGTGCTTTAAATAATGCAAAACTTTTGTTAACTTTGTGCTATGCAGTTTATATACTGTTCAGTTCAGTCGTTCAGTCGTATCCAACTCTTTGCAACCCCACGGACTGCAGCACTCCAGGCCTCCCTGTCTATCATCAACTCCCAGAGTTTACTCAAATTCATGTCCATTGAGTCCGTGATGCCATCCAACCATCTCATCTTCTGTCATCCCCATCTCCTCCTGCCTTCAATCTTTGCCAGCATCAGGGTCTTTTCCAATGAGTCCACTCTTCACATCAAGGGGCCAAAGTATTAGAGCTTCAGCTTCAGCATCAGTCTTTCCAATGAATATTCAGGATTGATTTCCTTTAGGATTCACTGGTTTGATTTCCTTGCTATCCAAGGGACTCTCAAGAGTCTTCTCTAACACCACAGTTCAAAAGCATCTATTTTTCAACACTCAGTCTTCTTATGGTACAACTCTCACATCCAACATGACTACTGGAAAAACCATCGCATTGATTATACTGACCTCCCTGATAGTTCAATTGGTAAAGAATCTGTCTGCAATGCTGGAGACCCTGGGTCGATGCCTGGGTCAGGAAGACCTGCTGGAGAAGGGATAGGCTACCCACTCCAGTATTCTGGCCTGGAGAATGCCATGGACTGTATAGTTCACGGGGTTACAAAGAACAGGACATGGTTGAGTGGCTTTCACTTTCACCTTTGTCAGCAAAGTAATATCTCTGCTTTTTAAACTGCTGTCTAGGTTTGTCACAGATTTTCTTCCAAGGAGCAAGTGTCTTTTAACTGCATGGCTGCCGTCATCTGCAGAGGTTTTGGAGCTCAAGAAAATAAAGTCTGCCACTGGTTCCATTGTTTCCCCATCTATTTGCCATGAAGTGATGTGATCAAATGCCGTGATCTTAGTTTTTTTGCCTGTCGAATTTTAATCCAGCTTTTTCACTCTCCTCTTTCACCTTCATCAAGAAGCTATTTAGTTCCACTTTGCTTTCTGCCATAAGGGTGGTGTTATCTGCATATTTGAGGCTATTGATATTTCTCCTGGCAATCTTGATTCTTGTTTGTGCTCATCAAGCCCAACATTTTGCATGATGTACTCTGCATACAAGTTAAATAAGCAGGGTGATAATATCCAGCCTTGACCTACTCCTTTCCCAGTTTTGAACCAGTCCATTATTTGATGTCCAGTTCTAACTGTTGCTTCTGGACCTGAATATAGGTGTCTCAGGAGGCAAGTAAGGTGGTCTGGTATTCCCATCTCTTTAATAATTCTCCACAGTTGGTTGTGATCCACACAATCAAAGGCTTTGGCGTAATCAATAAAGCAGAAATAGATGTTTTTCTGGAATTCTCTTGCTTTTTCTGTGATCCAACAGATGTTGGCAATTTGATCTCTGGTTCCTCTGCCTTTTCTAAATCCAGCTTGAACATTATCAGAAAATTGAACCTGAGACATTGAGCAGCTTGGGGAAGATCAACTGACTGGTAAATGTCAGAACAGAGTTTCAATTTCTATAGCCAGTTTCAATGCACAAGTTCTTGACCACAGCCTTGTGTTGCATTACTGTGAACCTTGTGACCTGGGGCTGTGAACCAGGGTTCCTGCTGTATATACTACCGTGACAGTGAATGGATATAAGCTTAGCTTGACTTGTCCATGTCTGATCTGATTTATAGTCCCCAGGATTATTTATTTTAACAATATCCTGATGACCCTTAGGGAAATAAAAACAAGGAACACATGACATAACTGATTACAGGACCTCCTTGCCTGAAATCCTATAGTGACATTACAAAAATCAAACTTTTTTTTGATATCCAATTAACGGTGTTGTGATAGTTTCAGGGGGACAGACAAGGGACTGAGCTATACAAATACATGTATCCATTCTCCCCCAAACCGCTCTTCCCAAAAATCAAACTTTAAAATACTGCATTACAAGTACTGGCTCTTTCTTACTTGCACCTGTAACCTAATCACAGCAAACTGTGTTAAAATGATAATACTAATGCCTAAAAAAATACCAAATACATACAATATTCCTTTACTGTTTTAAGTATTTGTAAAATATGTCACATTTAAATATCTTACTGTGTTGGTTGTTGCTATATTAATATACAGATTAAGAATTAGACTCTCATAGGGGTTAAAGAATTAGCTCAAGACCATATAACCATTCGCTCTCAGGCACTTACATGCAAGCTGTAGCACTCTTAACATGGGTACTTATATGTCTCCTGAATTATAGACATAGCTGTAGAGGCATGAGAAAGCATAATGCGTTTAGAAGAATAGCAGGCTCTTTAGTGACATAATTCTCTGAAATTTTCTGCTCAGTGTAAATAAAAAACCTGACTGAGACTTTAATAAGTCAGATTATTTGCCTAGCTAGAGCACACAGAGTCAGAAATCAAACCCACAGTCCCCAGCCTCTCAGATTTTGGTTCTTGACACAGCATGGTGCCCCTCAGTCTACTTTGCTGGAATCCACTCTTGTGAATTAGTTGCAGTTTCCATGGTCATGTTCTAACCCTGAAGCTCATCCTAAATCACAGGTAAACTGTAAGAGTATGTTTAGCTGAATTATAAGTACTTTCTTTATTCTTTTTGGATTCTCATAACAGTATCTTGTACCTAGTCCATAATGATTCTTGTTTCCACGTGTATCTTTCACTCAGTCTTAATTTTCACAGACTCTTTAGTCTAATTTGAGAGCTCTGTCTGGTACATCCTGGATTATTGTTTCTGGCCCTTTTAAATATGCTTCCCTCAATCTCTATCCACCATGAACTTTGCTATTCTTTTTTTGTTTTTCTTTTCGACCATTCTTTTAAATATTTGTAATGAAGGGTGAAGTTTCATATTCTGTACTATGGAAGGAGTATTTCATAGTTTTTAAAATCATTTGTTTCAAGTGTATATTAGACAAACAAGGTATTAGAGCTGTATGCATGTACTTTGTCTATAGAACATTTCATTAAACATTTGCTTCCTATGTGAGACTCTTGGCTAGAGGTAGTAAGGCATGCGTGTATGTGTGCTCCGTCGTTCACTGATGTCGACACTTTGCAACCCCATGGACTGTAGCCTGCCAGGCTTCTCTGTCCATGGGGTTTCCCAGGAAAAAATACTAGAATGGCTTCCCTTCTCCAGGGGATCTTCCTGACGAAGGAATTGAATCTGTGTCTCTCTCTCTTTTTTTTTTTTAGGTTTAAACCTTTATACTTTTTTGAATTTTTATTTTTTATTTTGTTTTGCTTTACAATACTGTATTCGTTTTGCTATACATTGACATGAATCAGCCACGAGTATATTTGAGCTCCCAATCTCGACCCCCCTCCCCCTCCCACCCCACACCATCTCTCTGGATCATCCCCGTGCATCAGTCCCAAGCATCCTGCATCCTGTATCGAATCTGTGTCTCTTGCATTAAACCTGTTCAGGGATTGAAACTGTGTCTTCTGGGTCTCCTGCACTGGCAGGCATATTCTTTACCACTGAGCTATGTGGGAAGCTTAAAATAAATTAAACCATGCCCTTGTTTATATAATAACTTATATTACTAGGGATACTAAGATAACACAAAAATCATCAAATGTCATCCATGAGTTTATTTGAAAATAATGAATGATCAACTTCCTTAGACCAATTATGTTAATTCCTAGAAAGTTATGTTGATAAGATTAGAATAAAAGACATTTCTACAAACATATTAAAATTAGAAACAACATAAATGTCAAAATGTATTTATTTTGATAAATAAATGGTATATATGGATATATGGTAAAACATAATAGTTTTATTGACTAGAAGAACATCCCAGTTATTTTATCAAAGGAAAAAAGAAAATTGAAATACAGTAAACAGTGCAGAATTTAATTTGGCTTTAAAATGTATGTGGGTGAGAGAGACTTAAAGAAGTCTAGTCTATAATATTATATGCCTTATCTTTTAACAGAAATTATCTCAAGATCTGTTAGTGATTTTTTCTCTTTAGTTTATTATATTTTTTTAATTGGTTGCATAAAATTCACCTATATTTATCCTTCAGGATATTTCATTTTATTAAACATGCATTTTCCCAAAATATCAATATATATATTTTCCCAAAATATCAACTTTTTTTTCTTTAAAAAAAATCTCTCCATTGAGATTGTTGTCCCAGCTATTGTGGTCTAAAAGAGTTCTATTGCTAATGATCTGATTTCTCATAGGACATGAGAAAGATGAAATTTTCTGCATTCTAGCTATCTTTCTGATGTGTCGTCAAAATTACATATAATTGGATGTCACCAGAAATGAAGCTGACTTTGTCTTTAAAAAAATTACATTTAATAACTTCTATTGTTGTTACTGGAACAGTTTTCATAATGTCAGCTGTTATATCTAACCAACCGTATCAATGTATGGATTATTCCATATATGTGCTATTTCCCAAAATGAAAAAAATCTCCTCAAGCTAAATATACACAACTTTGCATAAATGTTTAGAGATAAACGAATCTTTATTAAATTATCAATGTTTGAATTTTTAAAACATCAGCTCTTACAACTATAAAATGCATCTGTCTCCTGTAAGTTTTCACTACTGCCCTCCAGCCTTTGTTTTGAAGGAGGCAAATGCTTTCATTTCTTTGAGTTGTATATAAGGGCAACCAGGTTCTGTCTAAAGAGTCTGAGTTTACCTATTAGTTATCTGTGACTCACCTGTGCACACTTTACTGCTTGGCATTTGTGACGTATTAGATTGACCCTGGATTATTTACACATTCTTCAAAATGTTTCTCTCTCTGGAAAACTGAACTTGTAAGAAAAGTGAATTTTGTATTAAATGAGGTGTTACTAAGAATGAATGTGCATAAATATGGCAACACTCTAGAGGCACTGTGTATTTTTTTTCTTACATAGGGTGAGTATATGATCATGATAAATAATCTGCCTTATCTATGAAGAAAACATGTGCCGTGGTGATTTTGTCTGTGTACTTTTCATCTTGTCACTTTTAACCAACTTCAAGATATTTGCTCTGTCACAACCATACTTCCAAAATTGCTTTCATTTTTAGCTTCTTCCTTCTGAGAGCCTCAGATGAACATGTAGGTAAAATTAATATGAACTTGCATAAATCCTAGACAAGAAATGGTATATCTGATTTAATAGCTATATTTTTCATAGTGAAAAATAATTATGCTTTTTCACTAGTTTTCATTTCCATTTTCAAAATATTGTTGTCAGCATCTTATATATCACAATATTGAAGAAATATACACTACTTTATAGTATGTTTTTGTATAACCTGTTAATGAGTAATGTGTGCCTCTAAGAACCGAGAAAATATATTTTTACCTTCTATAGGATGTGTGAAGTTTCCTTATGCTCTAAAGATATGAAGATGTGGAGGACTTGATATGAAAGGGTAGATTTAAAGGTGAGAGAGAATGATGAAAGGAGATTAAGAGACTATTTTGACTTGTCAGTAATACTGGCACGGAATGTAAGCGGCTAAACTTCTTAATGCTGATAAAGTAAAAGAGTGAAAACAACGACACGAAAGAAAACAGAGAACCACCAGACAGGCTGAGAGGACGCAGTACAATAAAGCAGCCAACACTGAAGATCAGTGGGGCATCAATTTGTCTATCAGGTTGTAGCCCCTGCTGCTAATTGATGCAAAGAGCTTCCTGGTCGCTGTGTGGTTTAGAGCCTTCAGCTCTCCCCTGCAAGGGCTGAAGCAGGACAGCTAATTGCTGTTGCTTCTGTGTCAGTGAATCAACGTGCTGAGCTAATAGCAACAGATAGAGGGCAGACAGATCCCTGCTAGCAGCTTAGAGTTAGTTGCTTGTGATAACTAAGGCAGTTGGCATATATCTCAGAACCCGGAGAAGGATGGTATGCCTTCTGGATTAATACGTTCAGGTTTTTTTTGTTTTTTTTTTTAATCTCTAGTTACGTTTTTCTTGATGTTGTGAAACTGGATAACAATGCCTCCCAGAAACGAGAAGTGTGACGTGAGAACAACCCATCTTGGACCTAGATTATGAACACTGGTTGTTTTGAAAGGAATGTGCAGGAGACAGCCTTTTGCAAGAAAACTTGCTGCATAACCTTACATGGGCTAAAGATGAAACTTTAAACCGGCAAGTAAGTTTTATCCCCCCTTTCTTTTCTTGGTCTTTCAAATTTAGAGCAGGAGTCAAGTGTGGGGAAAGTTGAGACTTTGTTTTAGCATAATAGATATCTGCCAAGAGATCACTTTCTATCATGCCTGTTCAAAGACTTCAGCTATAATGATATACATGTAATTATCTGCTGGAAGAATGAGCACAACCCCTTCTCCTCTCAACCTTCTGGATTATTGTGTGGTATTATAATTTTGTTGAGAAGTCAATGCAATATTTGGAAAGACACGTGCTTTTGAATTATGACTCTGTGGTTTGTCATTTAAAAAAAAATGTAATTGTAATCCTCAACTGTTTTTCTTTTGTTTGTTTGTTTGTTTCTGTCTCCCTGACAAAATATCGGAAAATGGTGTCAGCACTGACATGGTATATTCGATTTTTGTGTGTTCCTGTACACGTGCATAAGGTTTTGTTTTGTGTGTGATAGTTGAAGAAGGTTAGAGTTAGGCAAGTTCCAGTGGCTAACTCTGTTTCACAATTAACAGAATTATATTTTGTGATTTGTAGTCATCTAGAGTATCCTGATATTTATATATAGATCTTTCAGTGCATTAGAGTATCGGCTTCTTTACAAAAATATTGGGAGCATTAACCATTTAGAATTAGAATCCAGGTGGACTTCATCCTTGTAAAACAAAAATTAATACTAGATGGTACTAACTGCTTCCCTGCTTTGTGGTATGGTTTTTACATTAAACACATACTAATGTGTCTCTCGGAGAAGGCAATGGCACCTCACTCCAGTACTCTTGCCTGGAAAATCCCATGGGCGGAGGAGCCTGGTAGGCTACAGTCCATGGGGTCGCAAAGAGTCAGACACGACTGAGCGACTTCACTATCACTTTTCACTTTCATGCATTGAAGAAGAAAGTGGCAACCCACTCCAGTGTTCTTTCCTGGAGAATCCCAGGGATGGGAGAGCCTAATGGGCTGCCTTCTATGGGGTCGCACAGAGTCAGAAACGACTGAAGCGACTTAGCAGCAGCAGCAGCAATGTGTCTCTAGCATGCACAAAAGTTCATCAGTGTGATGGAGTTGTAACATGGATGCAGAAACACATTGTTAATTTGAGTATAATGTAAAGTTATACTCATGTAAGGCCTCATGTAAGGTTAACTCCAAGTCCACACTCATTCGCTTTCACAAGTAGAGCTAATTGTCAAATCTGGTAACCAAATACTTAAAGCATAGGGTTATTGTGTTGCTTAAAGTCAGGGAAGCAAAGACTTTGTGAAAGAGGCATGTTTTAAACATAGAATGCTTCCTCTAGTTTGCATACCTTGCTTGAAACTTTTTATGCACGCTTATGGGAACTTATTTCTCACTGCAAATGGCTCCTCTCTGAGTTCCTTTAGTTTATTTTAGTTGTGGCTAAGTGTAAGTCGGTGCATTGAACTGTATGTGCAAGTCTTCAAATTTCAGCAACTCGATCCCCTGGACTGTGGACTCAGTCTCCTATGAAACAGAAGTTCAATTTAATGTGTGCCCAGTTTCCCTGAGCGGGGACACCCTCATCTCTCAGATGGTGCAATTATCTGCATGTAAAACAGGGAATGTGATTTCCATCAATTTGACACAAAAATGACCCTTAAACATTAGCTATTCAGGGACGTGAACAGATGAGCATGTGTGCTATCTTACGATTAGCTGCCTGTGGGGAATATTATGGGATAAAGTTTTGAATATTCTTTAAAAAGAAGTTTAAGAACTCTTGCTTTCTAAGAGATTTTTAAGATTATAATATATCCATCTATGAGATTATTTGAGCTCACTGAGTGACTGAGCTATAAAAGTAATTTAAAAATTAACAGTAATAATTATAATTCTAAGAAGAAAGAATTTAAGTTAAACATTTATTACAGACTTGTTTCTTAGTCTTTCCACATTTAAATTTTGCTTAATCTGGATTGTGTCTTTTCACCATCCAACTTTAAAGGCAAACATTAACAAGCCCTTTGTGAACACTTCCCAGAATTTTGATTCAAAGCTCAAGTTTGAAGTTAAACTCAAAAGGTAATTATTATTTTTCTTTGATCAAAAAATGTGTGTCAGGCAAATGTGTACTGAGTAATCTTTTCTGTAATCACTTGATCATGTGGACTTTTGATACTGAATAAATAGTGAGAACTTATATAATAATAGTACGAAGTAAAATTTAAATACAATAAGGTAATCCCCTAAATGTGAATTTAGTAAGAATAGGTAAGTATATTCTTTCTGTTGTAAATGTACAGATATAATATCAGACAATAGGAACTTTCATCCCTACTTCAATGTGTAAAATAATACAAAACTTCTTTCAGCTGTTATCTCAATTTTTTTTTCCAGCAAGTATACATTTACATTTCACTGTAGCCTTAACATTGAGGGGAACATACAGCTTTAAGTTTTTCTCAGAATCCCAACCTATGAATAAATTCAAGATGGCAGAAAAAAATAATTTCAACAGAAGACAGGATAATTTCTGGATGGAGTGAATGTGTTTATCAACTAAAAGTTTAATTTTACTTGAGTCTAAGAGTTGGTTATACTCATTTTTTTTTCTACTTTTTGAAGAGTTATTCTTATTCTTGTCATTACTTGTGTCTGTGAACCATTTTGTTTTTCTCTCTCTATATAGATTCCACATGTGTCCATGGAGGAAGCTATAGAATTATGTAATATTGAAAAAATAGTATTACTCAACCTGGGTGAATTTTTATTTTTATTACTAACAGTTTTATTTTAACTAACAGTTTGCTTGGATATAGATATATTTTCTTTTGTACTGGGATTTATTTGTTATTAGCCTGTAATACTCCAGTGTTCTTGCCTGGAGAATCCCAGGGATGGAGGAGCCTGGTGGGCTGCCGTCTATGGGGTCTCACAGAATCGGACATGACTGAAGTGACTTAGCAGCAGCAGCAGCTTGTAATATGGCAGACCATTGATTCCAAACAAATGATGACATATGGGGCTTTCTATATTAGTTTCATACTCAAATATCACTGGTTGCATGAGGAAATATTGGAAGGAACTGTGGGAATTCATTAGGGCTCATGTCAGTNATCGGACATGACTGAAGTGACTTAGCAGCAGCAGCAGCTTGTAATATGGCAGACCATTGATTCCAAACAAATGATGACATATGGGGCTTTCTATATTAGTTTCATACTCAAATATCACTGGTTGCATGAGGAAATATTGGAAGGAACTGTGGGAATTCATTAGGGCTCATGTCAGTCTTGAGTGCAAAAAAGAGCTACTATGAGTAATTTACAGCAAAATTATGTTCTCTTGGTAGAATTTCTGTATAAATTCCAAAAGTTCAAAGCACTCAGAAACTGAATTAATGTGCAGCTTTTTTTTCAAATTGGATACTAGAGCCACTTAGTTTGAAATGGTGACAGGAGCAGAAAATATACATGGAAATTTCAAATGTAACTATTACTTCCCTGAACATGTGAGTGGATAAGGGGAGGCAGAATAAGGAGGTAATTTTGAATGTGAGTATGAATAGTATGGCCTTGAAGCAGAATCACCACTTGTGATATATAAGCCATAATGCCAGATTCTAAGGATCCCTAAATGAATATTATTTTGTCTCAGCCTGCAAATAAATGAGACACTAATGAGCAAGATGATGCAGGTCAGGAAGCAACAGTTAGAACTGGACATGGAACAACAGACTGGTTCCAAATAGGAAAAG
>SJYA01008461.1:0-16203 GCA_006410615.1 Neotragus moschatus
GTATTAGGGTGATGGTGGCCTCATAGAATGAGTTTGGAAGTTTACCTTCCTCTGAAATTTTCTGGAAGAATTTGAGTAGGATAGGTGTTAGCTCTCCTCTAAATTTTTGGTAGAATTCATCTGTGAAGCTGTCTGGTCCTGAGCTTTTGTTTGCTGGAAGATTTCTGATTACAGTTTCAGTTTCCATCCTTGTGATGGCTCTGTTAAGATTTTCTATTTCTTCCTGGTTCAGTTTTGGAAAGTTGTACTTTCCTAACAATTTGTCCATTTCTTCCAAGTTGTCCGTTTTATTGGCATATAGTTGCTGATAGTGGTCTCTTATGATCCTTTGTATTCCTCTGTTGTCTGTTGTGATCTCTCCATTTTCATTTATAATTTATTAATTTGATTTTTCTCCTTTTGTGTCTTGATGAGTCTGGCTAATGGTTTGTCAATTTTATTTATCTTCTCAAAGAACCAACTTTTGCTTTGTTGATTTTTANCTTATGATCCTTTGTATTCCTCTGTTGTCTGTTGTGATCTCTCCATTTTCATTTATAATTTATTAATTTGATTTTTCTCCTTTTGTGTCTTGATGAGTCTGGCTAATGGTTTGTCAATTTTATTTATCTTCTCAAAGAACCAACTTTTGCTTTGTTGATTTTTATTATGGTCTCTTTTGTTTCTTTTGCATTTATTCTGCCCTGATTGTTAAGATTTCTTTCCTTCTACTAACCCTGGGGTTCTTCCTTTCTTCCTTTTCTAGTTGCTTTAGGTGTAGAGATGGGTTTTTATTTGACTTTTTTCTTGTTTCTTGAGGTGTGCCTGTATTGCTATGAACCTTCCCCTTAGGACTGTTTTGACAGTGTCTCACAGTTTTGGGGTTGTGGTGTTTTGACTTTCATTCGTTTCTATACATATTCTGATTTCCTTTTTGATTTGTTCTGGATTTGTTGTTTATTCACCAGCGTGTTGTTCAGCCTCCATATGTTGGAATTTTTAATACCTTTTCTCCTGTAACTGACATTTAATCTTACTGCATTGTGGTCAGAAAAGATGCTTTAAATTATTTAAGTTTTTTTGAATTTACCAAGGCTAGATTTATGGCCCAGGATGTGATCTGTCCTGGAGAAGGTTCCATGTGCACTTGAGAAAAAGGTGAAATTCATTGTTTGGGGGTGAAATGTCCTATAGATATCAATTGGGTCTAACTGGTCTATTGTATCATTTAAAGTTTGTGTTTCCCTGTTAATTTTCTGTTTACTTGATATATCCATAGGTGTCAGTGGGGTATTAAAGTCTCCCACTATTATTGTGTTATTGTTAATTTCCCCTTTCATACTTGTTAACATTTGTCCTACATATTGCAGTGTTCCTATGTTGGGTGCATATATATTTATAATTCTTATATCTTCTTGGACTGATCCTGTAAGCATTATGTAGTGGCCTTCTTTGGCCCTTGTCACAGGCTTTGTTTTAAAGTCTATTTTATTGGATATGAGTATTGCTACTCCTGTTTTCTTTTGGTCTCTATTTGCGTGGAATATCTTTTTCCAGTCCTTCACTTTAAGTCTGTTTGTGTCCCTTGTTTTGAGGTGGGTCTCTTGTAGACAACATATATAGGGGTCTTGTTTTTGTATCCATTCAGCCAGTCTTTGTCTTTTGGTTGGGGCATTCAACCCATTTACATTTAAGGTAACTATTGATAAGTATGATACTGTTGCCATTTATTTTATTGTTTTGGGTTCAAGTTTATACACCTTTTCTGTTTCCTGTCTAGAGAAGATCTTTTAGCATTTTTTGGAGAGCTGGTTTAGTGGTGATGAATTCCCTCAGCTTTTGCTTGTCTGTAAAGCTTTTGATTTCTCCTTCACATTTGAATGAGAATCTTGCTGGGTACAATAATCTGGGCTGTACGTTATTTTCTTTCATCACTTTAATTATGTCGTGCCAATCCCTTCTGGCCTGAAGAGTTTCTATTGAAAGATCAGCTGTTATCCTTATGGGAATCCCCTTGTGTTCTATTTGTTGCTTTTCCCTTACTGCTTTTAATATTTGTTCTTTGTGTTTGATCTTTGTTAATTTGATTAATATGTGTCTTGGGGTGTTTCACCTTGAGTTTATCCTGTTTGGGACCCTCTGGGTTTCTTGGATTTAGGTGGCTATTTCCTTCCCCTTTTTAGGGAAGTTTTCAACTATTATCTCCTGAAGTATTTTCTCATGGTCTTCTTTTTGTCTTCTTCTTCTGGGACTCCTATGATTCGAATGTTGGGGCACTTAACATTGTCCCAGAGGTCTCTGAGATTGTCCTCATTTCTTTAAATTATTTTTTTCCCCTCTCTGCTTCATTTATTTCCACCATTCTATCTTCCACTTCACTTATCCTATCTTCTGTCTCAGTTATTCTTCTGTTGATTGCTTCCAGAGTGTTTTTGGTCTCACTTATTGCATTATTCATTATTGATTAACTCTTTTTCATTTCTTCTAGGTCCTTGTTAAACCTTTCTCGCATCTTCTCAATCCTTGTCTCTAGGCTATTTATCTGTAACTCCATTTTGTTTTCAAGATTTTGGATCATTTTCACTATCATTATTCTGAATTCTTTATCAGGTAGACTCCCTATCTCCTCCTCTTTTGTTTGGTTTGATGGGCTTTTATCCTGTTCCTTAACCTGCTGAATATTTCTCTGCCTTTTCGTCTTGTTTAGATTGCTATGTTTGGGGTGGCCTTTCTGTATGCTGGAAGTTTGTGGTTCCTCTTTATTGCAGAGGTTCCTCCCTGTGGGTGGGGTTGGACAAGTGGCTTGTCAAGGTTTCCTGGTTAGGGGAGCTTGCATCAGGTTCTGTAGGAGGAGGTGGATCTCTTCTCTCTGGAGTGCAATGAAGTGTTCAGTGGTGAGGTTTGAGATGTGTATGGGTTTGGTGTGACTTTGGCAGCCTGTATTTTAATGCTCAGGGTTATGTTCCTGCATTGTTGTAGAATTAGCTTGATATGTCTTGCTCTGAAGCTTGTTGGCTCTTGGGTGGAGTTTGGTTTCAGTGTAGGTATGGAGGCTTTGGGATGAGCTCTTGTCAGTTAATGTTCCCTGGAATCAGGAGCTTTCTGGTGTTCTCAAGTTTTGGACTTAAGCCTCCTGCCTCTGGCTTTCAGTCTTATTCTTACAGTAGCCTCAAGACTTCTCCATCCATACAGCACTGATGATAAAACATCTAGGTTAATGGTAAAAGATTCTCCACAGTGAGGGACACCCAGAGAGGTTCACAGACTTACATGGAGAATAGAAGGGGGAGCAGGGAGATAGAGGTGACCAGGAGGAGAGGCAGAGTCAAAAGGAGAGAGACAAATATAGCCAGTAATTGTGCCCTAAGTGTTTTCCACACCCCAGAACACCCAAAGAGATTCACAGATTCAGGTAGAGAATAGAAGGGGAAGGGAGGAGATAGAGGTGACCTGGGGGAGAGAAAGGAGAGTCAAAAGGGAAGAGAGCAATCAAGCCAGTAATCACACTTCTAAGTAAAAATGGGTACTGAAGATTAGATTCATAAAGGTACAAAATTGATAACAAATACCAAAAAGCAAAGATTAAAAATCTAGAGTAGAAGTTAGACTCTCAAAAGTACAATATTTTTTAAAAATCACAAAAAATTATAAAATATACATATATATGAAATTTGCTTTAAAAATAGGTCTTTTTGCAACGTAATGATAGGTTATAAAAATGAAAATTAAAGGACTAATAAAGAACTTAAAAATAAAAAACATTTTTAAATGATAATAAAAAATATCTAGGAATTTCTCTGGAGCTGTTGAGGGCAGTATAGGGTCAGTTCAGTTTCAGATAGTTCCTTGTTCCAGCTTATACTTCTTCTCAAGGCCCACTGGTCCCTTCCAGTGTAGTCAATGCTAAATACAGGGTTTTAATCTGTTGCACCTGTCACTTCCAAAGTGATTCCCTCTTCTTTGTTTCTTTTGGCTTCCTCTGTTTGCAAATCTCTTCAGTGTCTAATTTCCACCGTAATACAAGGGGGCGCAGTTGTGCTGCGGGAAGAGAGGAACACTGCAAACAAATATCACTGGCATGTGTGGGGAGTGCTCACAGTGTCTGAGCCACACTGGGTTTGCCCCCACTCATGGCACGTGTGCTTTCCTGGTCTACACTGCTCAGGCTTCAGGTTGTTCTGCAGCAGAACTATCCAAAGAAGGCCCTGGGCTGCATGCACTTCCCAGGTCTAAGCTGCTCATGTTCAGGTTTCTCAGGTACTCACGGCACAGACTTGGTTGGGCCTGTATTTTGTGTCCTTCCCAGGTCCAAGCAGCTCAGGTGACCAGATGCTTGGCGAGTGCCCTGTCTCAGGTGTGTGGTGCATCTCATCACCTCCCTAGTCTTAGCCGCTCGGTTTCCTGGGTGCACAGCAAGAGCACCATCTCAGGTGTGCCATGTGTCTCCTCTGCAGAGCTGATCTCAGGCTGTGACCCTCCTGGCAGATGCCAGCTGTCCAGGATCCCAGGAAGACTTTGTTAGCAATTGGAGGAGGGGCCGCTCTGCAGCCAGCTAGCTCTCCTCTGGTATTCGCTCAGTCCTTTGTTCTGTGAGTGGACCAGGCTCTGCCTTAGGTTAAAGCTTTTCACGGAAAATTTCTCTCTCTCTCTCTCTCTCTCTCTCTGGTTAACCCACAGTTTGGNCTGTCCAGGATCCCAGGAAGACTTTGTTAGCAATTGGAGGAGGGGCCGCTCTGCAGCCAGCTAGCTCTCCTCTGGTATTCGCTCAATCCTTTGTTCTGTGAGTGGACCAGGCTCTGCCTTAGGTTAAAGCTTTTCACGGAAAATTTCTCTCTCTCTCTCTCTCTCTCTCTCTGGTTAACCCACAGTTTGGTTTGCTATCTCACATTAGCTCCCTCAGATTGTCCTCAGGGCATTCAGGCCCAGTCCTTACCCTAAGCATGCAACCCACGCCTCCCTGTTCAGCCCCCCTCGCTGCTGGCAGGCACAAGCGCCTGGGCTACTTCTCCACTGGGAGTTGTGGTTAGGTGTGTATTCTGTGGGTTTTTTCTTTTTTCCTCCTGGTTATGTTGCCCTCTGAGATTCCAAAACTCCCTACAGGCCCGCCAGTGAGAGGGTTTCCTGGTGTTTGGAAACTTCTCCTCTTTCTTGACTCCCACCCCAGGATGAGTCTCCATCCCTAACTCTTTTGTCTCTCTTTTTGTCTTTTGTGTGTGTCCTGCCTCCTTTCAAAGAGAATGGGCTGCTTTTCTGGGTACCTGGTGTCCTCCGCCAGCATTCAGAAGTTGTTTTGTAGAATTTTCTCAGCATTCAAATGATCTTTTGATGAATTTGTGGAGGAGAAAGTGGTCTCCCTGTCCTATTCATCCACCATCTTAGGACCGCATCCCCCCCCCCCAATTTATTTAATTGGAGGCTAATTACTTTACAATATTGTAGCGGTTTTACCTCTAGTTTTTGAAATTTGGAACAGACACAGGACTTCTTTCTTCTGTTCAAGGAGGGAAGGGAGAAGGAAAAAGAGAGAGGAGGGAAGGGACGGGAGGGGAGTAGAGGGGGAGGGAAAAGAGTGGAGAGGAGAGAAGAGTAGACAGGAGCAGAGCAGAGATGAGAAAACATTGTTTTGGAGCTTAATAAGAACCTCTTCACTGAGAAGGCAAAGACTGCATGTTCTACAGGTGTACAACCCATTCCTTATCTCCAGGAGGCATTCGGAATGGGTTTTAATCTCTACTTCTAAGGTAAACTTGTCATCAGTCATCCTGTAACCCAGGTTACATCATGTAGAAACATGAAAATATTTATGAATCATTGATTCCCTTTACCATGGATGCCACAGGGGGCAAAGAGTTCAAGGAGGAGGTCTGTGGGTGGGGCATCTGGTGGTACTGAGCAAAGAAGGTCTAGGACTTCAGGCTGAGCTTGGGTTTCTAGATGGATAACGGACCTTCAGAGACTCTCAGTTTAGGCTCAGGGACCCTCAGAACTTGTGTGAATCTGGGATTCTTGCTTTCTCTCCAGGATGAAGATGGGAAGGGGTTATCAGATGAAGACATCCGAGCCGAAGCTGACACCTTCATGTTTGAAGGTGAGGATCCCAGTGCAGAACTACACAGAGGGATAGGTCTCTCCCCCAACCCAGGAACTTGGCAAGTGGACACTGGATCACACCATCCCTCCCCATCCCCCCATGAGCCTTAAGGTGAGGGTGTTGTCCACACTCTAGTGCTGAAGTAGGCCAGAGATCCAAGCCTCTCTGGATGCTCCTCAGGCCATGACACCACAGCCAGTGGCCTCTCCTGGGTCCTGTACAACCTTGCAAAACACCCAGAATACCAGGAGCGCTGCCGGCAGGAGGTGCAAGAGCTCCTGAAGGACCGTGAGTCTAAAGAGATTGAATGGTGAGTGCAAGTCTTTGTGGCCTTTTTCTGATCCCCTGCTTCCTGGCTTTGGAAGAGTGAAAATATCCTTGTGGATTTTGTCTTTATTTCTTAGTGGTAATGTGAAAAGATCCCAGAAACAGGGTCTGGGAAAAGTTTGCAGGTTTGGGGAACAGAAAGTCCTGCACTAACTAGCAACAATGTGTGAGGGCAGATGATACCAGTGAGCACCTATTCAGTAAATAAGCTTTCCCTCCATTTCTTTGGGCTTCCCTGGTGGCTCAGAGGATAAAGGGTCTGCTTGCAATGTGGGAGACCTGGGTTCGATCCCTGGGTCGGGAAGTTCCCATGGAGAAGGAAATAGCAACTCACTCCAGTATTCTTGCCTGGAGGAGCCTGGTGGGCCCCAGTTCACAGGGTCGCAAAGAGTCGGACATGACTGAGCGACTTCACTTTCACTTTCCATTTCTTTACTTTTCTCTCTGAAGTCACATGTTTTCAAAAATCTTCATTCTATTTCCTCATATCCTAATTCTTCATATTATTTAGTCCAGGATTTAAGAGGAACACCTAAGGGCTAAAGTCATTCAACTCCTTTCCAGGAATATCTGCATCTTCTTCCATTCATTCCCCATTTAGGAAACACTGCAAAACTGCCTCCCTCTCCCCAGTTCTATGCCATCTCCAATTCTCCCCACCTCATTGTGTGTCCTGGAGACTCAGGAAGGACCAGTTCCAGCCTTTGCCTTCCAAGATCTTCCAGCTTGGTGAGAGAAAGTCCCAGGTCAGGATACTCCCAGTGTGCATGAACCAGGCTAGGGTTTGATATGATAGGCTTGTGGAAAACAGATTACTTAATAACAATATTAACATGCTATTCCAGAGTGTGGAATGGATATCCATTTTTAGATATTCATATAATCTTTAGGCTTTTAAGAGAGTCTAAAATTTTAGCATAGAGATCTTAGGCAGCTTTTGTTAAACAAACCCTTAGGTATCTCTTGTTCCTATGGTGAATCATATAGTCTATTTGGATTGAGAAACATTTATAAGTTCATTTGGATTATAGACATTCACATGTCTTCCAGATATTTTCTATCATCATCATCTTTTCTTTCATCTATTATATTATTTCTAAAGAAAAAATAATAATTTATGGGTATAAATTTCTTGCCCAGTGAACATAGTAAGTGTTAGATATGGTCTTATACCAACAGGACAAAGAAAGATCATTTATAACAAAAACTCTTGTAACAACTGGAAAGCTACATGGGAAAAGGTTAATTCAACATGGTCTTATGTCTTATAAGAAAATAACATACACACTAATCAAAGAGTTAAAATAAAAGAGCCTTAGGACATCCCTAGTGGTCCAGTGGTTACGAAGTCACCTTGAAATGCAGGAGACTTAGGTTTGATCCCTGGTCAGAGAACTAAGATCCCATGTGCACAGTAGCAACTAAGCCCACACACAGCTAAACAGAGTCCATGGGCCCAGTGAAAGATCCTGCCTGACACAACAAAGATCTGATGCAACCAAGGTCTGCTGAAACCAAACACGTAAATAATTTTTTCAGAAAATCATAAAATAAAGAAGTCTTAAAGGCTCTAGAGGAAACCAGGGGAAATTACTTTATAGCTCCAGAATAGGAAAGGCCTTATTTTGGACACAAGTCCCAAGAGATGTACAAGANGGCCCAGTGAAAGATCCTGCCTGACACAACAAAGATCTGATGCAACCAAGGTCTGCTGAAACCAAACACGTAAATAATTTTTTCAGAAAATCATAAAATAAAGAAGTCTTAAAGGCTCTAGAGGAAACCAGGGGAAATTACTTTATAGCTCCAGAATAGGAAAGGCCTTATTTTGGACACAAGTCCCAAGAGATGTACAAGAAAAGCTTGACACACTGTTACATGAAAAAGATACAGAGCAATGTATACCATAGTATACAGCATGATACTGCATAATTATTAATGCAAAAAAGTACTCCTGGAAGGATACATTAAAAAAAAATAACCACTAGTCAAACTGTGAGGAAGGAAAATGAGTGATACTAAGGCATGCGGTGGTGTTGTGTGGTTTTCCGATTTGGAACTAGCTAACTATATCAGCTATTGAGAATTTAAATCACCACACAAAATTAAGGGGATAAAGAAAAAGAATTCAATCCCCTTACTAGGTCTTATCTTCAATATTTGTACAAGTTTTCCAGTGAGTTGCTTCCCTGATAGCTCAGTTGGTAAAGAATCTGCCTGCATTGCAGTTGACGCCAGTTTGATTCCTGGGTTGGGAAGATTCTCTGGAGAAGGGAAAGTCTACCCGCTCCAGTATTCTTGGGCTTCCCTTGTGGTTCAGCTGGTAAAGAATCTTCCTACAATGCGGGAGACCTGGATTCAGTCCCTGGGTTGGGAAGATCCACTGGAGAAGGGAAAGGCTACCCACTCCAGTATTCTGGCCTGGAGAATTCCATGGACTGTATCACAAAGAGTTGGATGCGACTCTCACTTTCACTTTTTCCAGTGAATTCTCTTGTCTTCTAAGTATAAAACCACTATCTGCCAAAAATAACACATTTACCCCCATGTTTCAAATGGCATTTCTCTCTTTTTCCCCCTTCTAAGCTCATTAGCTAGTATCCCTAGTGCTGATATAAATAAGAGTAAACACTGAATCTGGCTTTTTATTTCTTTCTCATTTGCCTTTTGATTTTTCTCTTACCATAAAGAATATTTCACTTTTGAACAAATTAGTAAAGTTTCTTTTTGGTTGGTTCTTTGATGTTTTGCTTAGAAAAGCTTCTAAAAATATGTGGCTAATTTTGTCTGGTACTTCTGTGATTTTTTTTTTCTTTTTAGGAACCATCTTGTCGAGCTTTGATGGACAAAGAAAAAGTTGTACATATTTAATGTATACAGCATAATGGGTTTGGCACTATTTGATCCGTCTGTGATTACGTTATAGACAGAAGGGATCTTATAGGGCAGCAGGAGTGCTGGAGGGTGGCATGTCTATTTTTGCTCCCTGGATAATTGTCATGGGGTTTCCTTAGGGACGATCTGGCTCAGTTGCCCTTCCTGACCATGTGCATCAAAGAGAGTCTGCGGTTGCACCCCCCAGTCACGGTCATCTCCCGCCGCTGTACCCAGGACATCATGCTTCCAGATGGCCGGGTCATCCCCAAAGGTGCTCTCAATGACTATGGGATGAGGTTCCTGGTCAGAAATGGGGCCCATCAGGCATGTTGAACCTAATTCTGACTAGTCCCTCCTCTCCCACAGGTGTTATCTGCCTCATCAGCATTTTTGGGACCCACCACAACCCATCTGTGTGGCCAGACCCTGAGGTGATGCCTCCGCCACGCCATACCTCTATCATCCCTGTCCATTTCCTTTGGGGGACCCAAGGGCAACTACAGAATTCTAATTGACCAATCAGACATCACCTCCCTCCCTTTATACACACATCTGCCTCTCTAAGGATGGACGTTCTGGGAGATACCACCCAGTAACCCTGTCTTGTCTTGCCCCCAGGTCTATGACCCCTTGCGCTTCGAGCCAGAAAACATCAAGGGCAGGTCACCTCTGGCGTTTATCCCCTTCTCAGCAGGTCCCAGGTGAGGGCATTGGGCATTTGAGGTGAGGATGGAGTAGTGGGAGGCAGGGATCTGGGACTAAGATTCCAGGCTTAACTGTAGGGGCAAGGAAGGGGGAGCATTTAAGACTATGTTTCCCGCCCCTCCCCCAGACATAATGGCAAGGGCCTAGGGAATGGTGGGGGGCACAAGGAGGGGTCCACAGTGTGCTGAGGGGCCGGGTTTTCCTGTGTTCTGGTCCGAGTTCAGGACTGGAGTGTGGGCAAGGGTCTGGGAGTAGGCAAGCCCACGCGGGGGTTCCTGGCACGGTTAGCTTCCTTCTCTACCACTGTGCGTGTAAGTTGTGGACCGAGTGCTGTGGGGCCCAGATGAGGGTTCTGGGTGCAGTCAGAGCCCCTGCTCTTGCCCACAGGAACTGCATCGGGCAGACATTCGCCATGACCGAGATGAAGGTGGTCCTGGCACTCACACTACTGCGGTTCCGCATCCTGCCGGATGAGGAGGAGCCTCGCCGAAAGCCAGAGCTGATCCTGCGCGCGGAGGGCGGACTTTGGCTGCGGATGGAGCTGCTGAGCACAGGGCAGCAATGACATACCCACCTTCTGGCCTGAGATCCGCCATGACCATAGACACCTCACTGCAGATTCCAAGGAATAAATCTGGGACTTCGCTGGCGGTGCAGTGGTTAAGACTTTGTGCTTCCACTGCAAGGGGACGGGATGGATCCGGGAGCTCACGTCTGTCCCAAGCCTCATTGAGAGCCAGCAGAGGGCCCTTGGGGCCTGGACTGATCCAGGCAGATGGGTGTGGCTGTGAACCTGGAGGGGGAAGGGGGGGAGCGAGAGGGTGGGGCAGTGGAGGCAAAGTCNTGGATCCGGGAGCTCACGTCTGTCCCAAGCCTCATTGAGAGCCAGCAGAGGGCCCTTGGGGCCTGGACTGATCCAGGCAGATGGGTGTGGCTGTGAACCTGGAGGGGGAAGGGGGGGAGGTAGAGGGTGGGGAAATGGAGGCAAAATTTTTTGATAGCTGGAGCTCCATCTTGGGTCATTAGGACAAGATGACTTTTTAAGGAAGGTGAAGCAGAGAGCGAGATGCAGTTAGGGTCAGATGACCCTGGATCCACCACTTCCTCCTTACAAACGTTTGCCATTTTTAGTTATTTGGCTGGGTTGGGGGAAATCTCTCTCTAAGCCTCAGTGCCTTTATTACATAACAGTAGCCACCTTATTGCGCTGTTGTGGACATTTATAAAAAGCTTGTGATAAATGACTGATTCAGTGTCTGGTAAGCAGCCCTACTGAATGTGCATTCATTTCCACACTTTGTGATGTTTTTGCATCACTTTCTCACATTTAAAATGCTTTAAAGTCACAAAAGTTATACTGAAGTTTGGGGACATGCGGAAACCTGCTGTTGAAGAAAATTGCCATTAGAAGATTCAGCTAATTCAAAATCTACATAGTTAGATCTGTTACACAGTTACAAGCTGCTCTGCTGTGAAACAGACCTGAAGCTAAGGACCAAAAAGAAATTTTTTGCCTCAGAGAGGCATGACCCAGGACTTCATTTTCATCAGGATGTTCTAGGAAGTGGAGGTGAAGAGAGTTCTCAATAGTGAAAGAAGGTGGAGGGGGCAGGAGTGGGGCCACTTCCTTCAGCACCTGGGACAGTGGCTGCTCCAGGACTAGCCCCACTGAAGTGGCAGGGAGTCCTGGGATAGTCTTAGTATCAGACCCTTTTGGGGTTCTACAAGCTGGGGTCAGAAGACTTAATGGTTGAATAATAAGAAATAAATCCTATAATATGAAATTAGTAAATATTTCATGTATTCTAAGCTGAAAATTGCATATGTTTCTGTTTGCCTTCAGAGTTCTTATTAAAATGTTTTTCTTGAAAAACAAAAGAGAAAAGTGGGAGGAACTGCCCTGGTGGTCCAGTAGCTTAGACTCAGAGTTCGCAATGCAGGTAGCCCAGGTTCAATATCTGGTCCACGAATGATATTCCACATGCCACAACTAAGAGTTTGTATTCTGTAAATAAAGATTCTGCATGCTGCGACCAAGACCCAGAACAAGCAGGTAAATAAGTCAATATTTATTAGTGTTTTTCCTTTCCCCCAAATTATACCTTGTCATATAAAAAACCACAGCGAAGAAAAAGTAAGAAATAAAAAATCATATCTTTAATCCAAACATGCCAAAGTAATCACTTCATATTCTCTCCATTATACTGCCAAATTTTAAAGTGAAAGTATCAGTCACATCCAGCTCTTTGCGATTCTATGAACTGCAGCCCGCCAGGCTCCTCTGCCCATGAAATTCTCATATCAAGAGTACTGGAGTGGGTAGTTATTCCCTTCTCCAGGGGATCTTCCTGACCCAGGGATCAAACCTGACTCTCGCATGTTGCAGGCAGATTCTTTACTGACTGAGCCACCAGAGAAGCCTATGAAATACACTTTCTCAGAGGCCATGTGTACTCAAGAGGCTACAAAATCTTTAGCAGAGGATGGTTTCGATCCATCGACCTCTGGGTTATGGGCCCAGCACGCTTCCGCTGCGCCACTCTGCTCTGCCCTTTTAACTTTAAATTTCTATATAATCCTTAACAGTAAAAATTTGACTTTACTTCTGAATGTATTACATTTACATATAATCTTCCTTTAAAATTTTTATTTTACTGGCTAAAAGCACATGGAAAGATACTGAACGTCATGAGTCATTAGGGAAATGCAAGTCAATGCCACAAGGTGATATCACTTCACACCCACTAGGATGACAAAATCATAAAAATGGAAGATCACAAGTGTAGGTGAGGATGCAGGGGTAATTGAAACCCTAATATATTGCTGTTGTGAATGTAAGGGTGCAGCCACTATGGAAACAGCTTGGTGTTTTCTCAATAAATTAAGCCTAAAATTGCTCTGTGACCATACCATCCTATGCCTGGGCATGAATCCAAAAGAATTGAAAACAGAAGTTTGAAGGGGGTTCAGGATGGGGAACATGTGTACACCTGTGGTGAATTCATGTTGATGTATGGCAAAACCAATACAATATTGTAAAGTAATTATCCTCCAATTAAAATAAATGAACTTAAATTTTTTTAAAAAAATTGTATACAGCCCTTCAGTATTGGCACATCCACAGTTGCCTAAAGTTGAATATTTGGGAAACAATTCAAATATCCATTAACAGATAAGTGAATAAATAAAATAAGTTATATCCATAACAAGAAATGTTGTTCTTGAATTACTAAGTCATATCCGACTCTTTGCAACCCCATGGACTGCAGCACACCAGACTCCTCTGTCTTCCACTGTCTCCTGGAGTTAGTTCAAATTTATATCCGTTGTATCAATGATGCCGTCCAAACATCTCATCTTCTGCCATCCCCTTCTCCTCCTGCCCTCAGTCTTTCCCAGCATTAGGGTCTTTCTCAGTAAGTCAGCTCTTCTCATAGGATGGCCAGAGTATTTGAAATTCAGTTTCAGCATCGGTCCTTTCAATGAATGTTAAGAGTTGATTTCCTTTAGGATTGACTGGTTTGATCTCCTTGCTGTCCAAGAGATTCTCAAGGGTCTTCTCCAGCACCACAATTCCAAAGCATCAATTCTTCAGCACTCAGCCTTCTTTATAGTCCAACTCTCACAGCTACACATGACTACTGAACAGACCATAGCTTTGACAGTACAGAACCTTGTCAGCAAAGCAATGTCCCTGCTTTTTAACGTGCTGTCTAGGTTTGTCATAGCTTTTCTTCCCAAGGAGCAAGTGTCTTTTAACTTCATGGCTGTAGTCACCATCTGCAGTGATTTTTAAACCCAAGAAAATAAAATCTGCCACTGTTTCCACTTTCCCCCTTCTATTTGCCATGAAGTGATGGAACCAGATGTCATGATCTTAAGTTTCCCAATGGTGAGTTTTAAGCCAGCTTTTTCAATCTACTCTTTCACTCTCCTCTTTCACTCTCATCAAGAAGCTTTTTGCTTTATGCTACTTGAGTGATATCATTTACATATCTCAGGTTGCTGACATTTCTCCTGACAAACTTGATTCCAGCTTGTGATTCATTCAGCCTAAACATTTTACATGATGTAGTTTGCATATGAGTTAAATAAGCAGGGTGACAATATACAGCCTTATCGTATTCCTTTGCCAAATTTGAGCCAGTCCGTTATTCCATGTCCGATTCTAATTGTTGCTTCTTAGCCCACATACAGAATTCTCAGGAGTCAAGTGAGGTGACCTGATACTCCCACCTCTTTAAGAATTTTCCACACAGTCAAAGGTTTTAGCATAGTCAATGAAGCAGAACAAAACATTTTATTGGGTCATAAAAAGAAATGAAATAGGGAGTTCTCTGCAGGCCAGGGGTTAACACTCTGCACTTCCAATACAAGAGGTGCAGGTTCAGTCTCTGGTTAGGGAACTAAGATCCCACATACCATGTTGCATGGCCAAATTTTTTTTTAAGGAATGAAGCACTGACATATGCTTCAATATGAATGAACTTTGAAAGCATTATGATAAAATAAAGGAACTGGACACAAAAGGTCACATATTGTATGATTCAATAGATATAAGTGTGCAGAATAGAAAAATCCATATAGATAGGTCTAGGAGCTGGGGGACAAAACAGAGGGTGATTGCTAATGGGTACAGATCTCCTTTTCAGGTGATGGAAATATCTTGGAGCTAGGTAAAGGAGAGGCGGTGGTTTCACAACACTGTGAATGTACTAGATGCATGAAATTGAATACTTTTAATGTTATGAATTCTATAATCGAATAAATTTTATTTTATGTGACTTTTACCTCAACAAAAAAAAAATGCTATTTTATCTTACGTTGTTCTTGTTAATCTGGATTTTTCATTAAACAGTATATCATGAACATCCCTCCACATTATACAATTCCATGGACTGTACAGTCCATGGAATTCTCAGTTGGTAAAGGCAGATTCTTTACCAACTGCACTATCAAAAGGAAGCCCAAGAATACTGGAGTGGGTAGCCTATCACTTCTCCAGCAGATCTTCCCAACCCAGGAATTGAACCAGGATNAACATCCCTCCACATTATACAATTCCATGGACTGTACAGTCCATGGAATTCTCAGTTGGTAAAGGCAGATTCTTTACCAACTGCACTATCAAAAGGAAGCCCAAGAATACTGGAGTGGGTAGCCTATCACTTCTCCAGCAGATCTTCCCAACCCAGGAATTGAACCAGGATCTCCTGCATTGCAGGTGGATTCTTTACCAACTAAGCTATAAGGGAAAACTTATAATTGAATAAATTTTATTTTATGAGAGTTTTACCTCAACAAAAAATGCTATTTTATATTTTTCTTGTTAATCTGTATTTTTCATTAAATAATAAGTATATCATTAATCTACATTTTTGCATTAAATGAAAAATCGTGACATCCCTCCACAATGTGCAATCATCATCTTGAAGATCTTTAAAATCTTTAAGTGTTAAGTATTCAATGCACTCTTTATTTTCATAAATGATATTATGGTAGAAAACAATTTAGTTTGTCTTCATTTTACAAAAAATAATCTCTTTATATATCTTGACAACTGGAGATATCATTATCAATTACTTATTGAGTTACTCTTAATCACATAAACTTTGGTGTAGAAATTTTATTTCTATAGCAGTAGCATCTTACATGCATTCATATAAGAAGTGGGTGTATTAAACACTTTTCATACAACACATAAGACTCGATGACTCCACAGACCTTGATGCTTCTGGTCCTATTAACAGAAGTAGATCACTGGAAAGGAGAAGGTGAGAACACTTCAGATCCCCCAGATAAACCCTGATTTCATCCTCACCTCAGTCTTTCATATTGGAGTGATTAACTCAATTGCTCAAGGTCAATTGGTTGATGAGTGGTGGAGTGGAGGTAAGTTTGATTAGCTTGGCTTCAAAGGTCATGCCTTGTCTCCCAAAGAAATAATTTTCAAGATGTAGCTCAGTCCCAAGTGCATTAGATCAACGGAGACCCCTGAAGGTTTAGTAGATGAGACTCTTTGAAGACTGATTGTTAACTTTTTAAATGTAATATTTTTTACAGAGAATACATTTATTCATGTAGAAAATAAGATGCTCGGTGAAAAGCATTGCTTCTCCATATGTACTTCATTTTCCCTTTTTTTATTTTTTCATCTTTCATTTCAGGTCAGTTCAGTCATTCAGTCGTGTCCAACTCTTTGCCACCCCATGAACTGCAGCACA
>SJYA01008462.1:0-16442 GCA_006410615.1 Neotragus moschatus
TTCTGGCCCATCAACTCTATTTAAAATATTCAAGTTTTGTTTATTAAATTTGGACAATACCTGAGAAATGAAAACACATGATAACACAAAAACACATACATAAATGTTCTTAGCATGCAATAGGTTAAAACGTAGAAACAACCCAAATGTCCATCAACTAATAAATAAAATGTGATCTGTTTACACAATGACATCTAATTAGTCATAAAAAAGTATGAACTACAGATACATGTTATAGCATGGATGAACCTAAGAACATTATACTAAGTGAAAGAAGCCAGACACAAAAGATCATGTGCTACATGATTCCATTTATATGAAATTTCTAGAATAGGTAAATCTGTAAAAGTAGAAAGTAGGGTAATGGTTGCCAGGGACTAAAGGAAGGGTGGAATGGGGAGTGACTGTGATAGATTTAGAGGGTTTTTTTTAGGGGTGGTGAAAATGTTCCAGGTGATTACACAAGCTTGTAAATATACTAAAACTCAATGAATGGAATACTGAATATTATAGTATGTGAATGATAAAAGAAAATTGGTGGCAAAACAAACGGCCATTACTCACCGTTACCTTCAGCATTGGGGGTTACTGGAGACGGTGTTGACAGATGAGGCATTTGTATGGTTTTATTGCTGGAAGTTCCTAATTTGATAAGATAGATGACATAATTATTAGTTACAATTTCATCTCACTGGTCAAGGAATAAATAAAAGTAGTCTAATTTGAAGGTGAAAATCTTTCTATAGATACCGGGTAAACTTTTGTATAGTTCTTCTGTGTATTCTTGCCACCTCTTCTTAATATCTGCTGCTTCTGTTAGGTCCATTTCATTTCTGTCCTTTATTGTGCCCATCTTTGCATGAAATATTACCTTGGTATCTCTAATTTTCTGAAGAGATCTCTAGTCTTTCCCATTCTATTGTTTTCCTCTATTTCTTTGCATTGATCACTAAGGAAGGCTTTCTTATCTCTCCTTGCTATTTTTTGGAACTCTGCAGTCAAATGGATATATCTTTCCTTTTCTCCTTTGCCTATTGCTTCTCTTCTTTACACAGCTATTTGTAAGCCCTCCTGAGACAACCATTTTCCCTTTTTACACTTCTTTTTCTTGGGGATGGTCTTGGTCCCTGTCTCCTGTACAATGTCACCAACCTCCACGCATAGTTCTTGAGGCACTCTATCTATCAGATCAAATCCCTTGAATCTATTTCTCACTTCCACTGTATAATCATAAGGNCAGGATGTCTGGCTCCAGGTGAGTGACTTACATCATTGTGATTATCTGGGTTGTGAAGATCTTTTTTGTATAGTTCTTCTGTGTATTATTGTCACCTCTTCTTAATATCTTCTGCTTCTGTTAAGTCATAACATTTCTGTCCTTTATTGAGCCCATCTTTGCGTGAAATGTTCTCTTGGTATCTCTAATTTTCTTGAAGATATCTCTAGTCTTTCCGATTCTATTGTTTTCCTCTATTTCTTTCCGCTGATCACTGAAGAAGGCTTACTTTTCTCTCCTTGATATACTTTGGAATACTGCATTCAAATGGATATATGTATCCTTTTCTCCTTTGCTTTTCACTTCTCTCTTTTCACAGCTACTTGTAAGACCTCCTCAGAAAGTCATTTTGCATTTTTGCATTTCTTTTTCTTGGGGATGTTCTTGAATCCTGCCTCCTCTACAATGTCATGAACCTCCGTCCATACTTCTTCAGGTGCTCTGTCATTCAGATACAATCCCTTAAAGCTAGTTCTCACTTCCACTGTATATTTGTAGGGGATTTGATGTAGGTCATAGCTGAATGGTCTAGTGGTTTTCTCTACTTTCTTCAATTTAAGTCTGAATTTTGCAATAAGTTCATGATCTAAGCCACAGTTAGCTCCTTGTCTTGTTTTTCCTGACTGTATAGAGCTTCTCCATTTTTGGCTGCAAAGAATATAATCAATTTGATTTCAGTTTTGACCATCTGGTGATGTCCATGTGTAGAGTCTTCTCTTGTGTTGTTGGAAGAGGGTTTTTGCTATGACCAGTGCATTCTCTTGGCAAAACTCTATTAGCTTTTGCCCTGCTTATTCTGTAGTCCAATGCCAAATTTGACTCCTACTCTGGTTGTTTCTTGATTTCCTACTTTTGCATTCCAGTCCCCTATGATGAAAAGGACATCTTTTGGGGGCGTTAGTTCTAGAAGGTCTTGTAGGTCTTCATGGAACCATTCAACTTCCGCTTCCTCAGTGTTACTTGTTGGGGCATAGACTTGGATTACCGTGATATAGAATGGTTTGCCTTGGAAACAAACAGATCATTCTGTCAGTTTTGAGACTGCGTCCAAGTGCTGCATTTTGGACTCTTTTGTTGACTATGATAGCTACTACATTTCTTCTAAGGGGTTCCTGCCCACAGTAGTAGATAAAATGGTCATCTGTTAAATTCACCCATTCCAGTCCATTTTAGTTCGCTGATCCCTAAAATGTGGGTGTTCACTCTTGTTATCTCCTGTTTGAGTACTTCCAGTTTGCCTTGGTTCATGGGCCTATCATTCCATATTCTTATGCAATATTGCTCTTTACAGCACTGGACGTTGCTTCCATTACCAGTCATATCCACAACTGGATGTCGTTTTACTTTGGCTCCATCTCTTGATTTTTTCTGGAGTTATTTCTCCACCAATCTCCAGTTGCATATTGGCACCTACTGACCTGAGGAGTTCATCTTTCAGTGTCCTATCTTTTTGCCTCTTCATACTGTTCATGGGGTTCTCAAGGCAAGAATATTGAAATAGTTTGCCATTCCCTTCTCCAGTGGACCATGTTTTGTTAGAACTCTCCTCCATGATTCGTCTTATTGGATGGCCCTACATGGCATGCTCATAGTTTCATTGAAATAGAAAAGGCTGTTGTCCATGTGATCAGATTGGTTAGCTTTCTCTGTGGTTTTCAGTCTGTCTGCCCTCTGATGGTGAAGGATCAGAGGCTTATGGATTATGGGAGAGAATGATTGAGGGGGAAACTGGGTTTTGTTCTGATGGGTGGGGCCATGCTCAGTAAATCTTTAATACAATTTTCTTTTGATGGGTGGAGCTGTGTTCCCTCCCAGTTATTTACCTGGGGCCAAACTATGATGGCTTCCGTGCTGGCATGTCAAGTGGCCAAGAGGCGATACCCCACGTCCAAGGTCAGGAGTGGCAGCTGTGAGGAGATACCTCACATCCAAGGTAAGGAGCAGCAGCTGCACTTTGCTGGAGCAGTCATGAAGAGATACCAGATGTCCAAGGTAAGAGAAACCACAGAAAGATGGTAGGCACCTGAGAGAGGGCATCAGAGGGCAGACAGACTAAACCACAATCACAGAAAACTAGCCAATCTGATCACATGGACCACAGCCTTGTCTAACTCAATGAAAATAAGCCATGCTGTGTAGGGCCACCCAAGATGGACGGGTCATGGTGCAGAGGTCTGAAAAATGTGGTCCACTGGGGAATGGAATGGCAAACCACTTCAGTATTCTTACTTTGAGAACTCCATGAACAGTATGAAAAGGCAAAAAGAAAGGTCACTGAAAAATGAACTCCCCAGATCAGTAGGTGCCCAATATGCTACTGGAAATCAGTGGAGAAATAACTCCAGAAAGAATGAAGTGATGGAGCCAAAGCAAAAACAATACCCAGTTGTAGATGTGATTAGTGATGGAAGCAAGGTCTGATGCTGTAAAGAGCAATATTGCATAGAAACCTGGAAAGTTAGCTTCTTGAAAAGAATAGATAGGAAGTGGTCAAACGAGATGGCAAGAGTGAACATTGAGATTCCAGGAATCAGCAAACTAAAATGGACTGGAATGGGTGAATTTAACTCAGATGACCATTATATCTATTCCTTTGGGCAGGAATCCCTTAGAAGAAATGGTGTAGCCATCATAGTCAATAAAAGAGTATGAAATGCAGTACTTGGAATGGAATCTCAGAAACAATAGAATGATTTCTGTTTGTTTCCAAGGCAAATCATTCAATATCATGGTAATCCAAGTCTATACCCCGGCAAGTAACACTGAAGAAGCTGAAATTGAATGGTTCCATGAAGACCTACAAGTCCTTCTAGAACCAACACCCCAAAAAGATGATCTATGGACGGAGGTTCGTGACATTGTACAGGAGGCAGGAATCAAGACCATCGAAATGCAAAAAAGAAAAAAATGACTGTCTGAGGAGGCCTTACAAATAGCTGTGAAAGAAGAGAAATGAAAAGCAAAGGAGAAAAGATAAGATATACCCAGTTGAATGCAGAGCTCCAAAGTAGAGCAAGGAGAGATAGGAGAGCTTTCTTCAGTGATCAGTGGAAAGAAATAGAGGAAAACAATAGAATCGGAAAGACTAGAGATCTCTTTAATAGAATTAGAGATACCAAGAAAATATTTCATGCAAAGATGGGCTCAATAAAGGACAGAAATGTTATGACCTAACAGAAGCATACGATATTAAGAAGAGGTGGGAAGAATACACAGAAGAACTATACAAAAAAGATCTTCATGACCAAGATAATCACGATGGTGTGATCACTCACTAGAGTCAGAATTCCTGGAATGTGAAGTCAAGTGGGCTTTAGGAAGCATCACTACAAACAAAGCTAGTGGAGGTGATGGAATTCCACTTGAGCTATCTCAAATCCTAAAAGATGATGATATGAAAGTGTTGCACTCAATATGTTAGCAAATTTGGAAAACTCAGCAGTGGCCACAGGACTGGGAAAGGTCAGTTTTCATTCCAATCCCAAAGAAAGGCAATGCCAAAGAATGCTCAAACTACCACACAATTGCAACATGCTAGCAAAGTAGTGCTCAAAATTCTCCAAGCCAGGCTTCAGCAATACATGAATCATGAACTTCCAGATGTTCAAGCTGGATTTAGAAAAGGCAGAGGAACCAGAGATCAAGTTGCCAACATCCGCTGGATCATGGAAAAAGCAAGAGAGTTCCAGAAAAATATCCATTTCTGCTTTATTGACTATGTCAAAGCCTTAGACTGTGTGGATCACAAAAAGCTGTGGAAAATTCTGTAAGAGATGGGAATACCAGACCACCTGACCTAGAAATCTGTATTCAGGGCAGGAAGCAACAGTTAGAACTGGACATGGAATAACAGACTGGTTCCAAATCAGGAAAGGAGTACATCAGGACTGAAAAGTGTCACCCTGTTTATTTAACTCATATGCAGAGTATATCATGCAAAACATTGGGCTGAATGAACCACAAGGTGGAATCAAGATTGCCAGGAGAAATATGAATAACCTCAGATATGCAGAGGCATATCTGCATATGGCACAAAGCAAGGGAGAAATAAAGAGCCTCTTGATGAAAGTGTAAGAGGAGAGTGAAAAAGTTGGCTTAAAGCTCAACATTCAGAAAACTAAGATCATGGCATCAGTTCCTATCACTTCATGGCAAATAGATGGGGAAACAGTGAGACTTTATTTTGGGGGTGCTCCAAAATCACTGCAGATGGTAACTGTAGCCATGAAATTAAAAGATGCTTACTCCTTGGAAGGAAAGTTATAACCAACCTAGATACCATATTAAAAAGCAGAGACATTACTTTGCCAGCAGTCTGGCTAGTTAAGGCTATGGTTTTGCTAGTAGTCATGTATGGATGTGAGATTTGGAATATAAAGAAAGCTGAGCACTGAAGAATCGATGCTTCTGAACTGTGGTTTAGAGAAGACTCTTGAGAGTCCCTTGGATTTCAAGGAGATCCAACAGTGCATCCTAAAGAGGTCAGTCCTGAATGTTCATTGGAAGGGCTGGTGGTGAAACTGAAACTCCAGTACTTTGGCCCCCTGATGCGAAGAGCTGACTCATTTGAAGCGACCCTGATCCTGGGAAAGATTCAAGGTGGGAGGAGAAGGAGACGACAGAGCCGACTCAATAGACATGAGTCTGGACAAACTCCGGGCATTGATGATGGACAGGGAGGCCTGGAATGCTCCAGTCCATGGGGTCACAAAGAGTCAGAGAGAACTTAGCGACTGAAGTGAAACTGAACTGAACTGAAACTATGGTAGAGGCAATGAAGATAATGGTGATCTCCTTCATAAGGTCCATGCTTGTACTGCTACATTCAGTGCCCCCAACCCTGCATCAAGCCACTGTTGACCCCGTCTCTGCTAGAGACTCTTGGACACTCTGGTACAAATTTGGGTCAGTCTCTTTTGGGGTCACTGCTCCTTTCTCCTGGGTCCTGGTGCATACAAGTTCTGTTTGTGCCCTCCAAAAGTCTATTTCCAAGTCCTGTGTAAGTTCCGGCAGCTCTGTGGTGGAGTTAATGCCCTCCAAGGGTTAAAGCCCTTGGTGGGGTTAAAGCCCTCCAAGAGGGCTTATGCCATACCTGTCTGTTCCACCCCACCATACCCATTCCCTTTCTTATTATTTTTATTATAGTTTCCTTTCTTTTTCATATTACTTCTGCTGTACTGATCACAATATGACACTTTAGTAGACACTTGGTGATGGTTTAGTTGCTAAGTCATGTTCAACTCTGTTGCAGTCCCATAGACTGTAGCCCGCCAGGTTCCTCTATCCATTGAATTCTCTAAGCAAGAGTACTGGAGTGAAGACGTTAGCTACACCTACATCTTCTGGTCCTGAAGGCCTCTCTCTCCATTCTGAGTTCTCAGAAGATGGTTCTTGGCTGCTGGTGAAGTGAAACCACTTCTGTCTCACTGGAGCAAAGTCAACAATGGCCTCTGCAAAGAAGGTAGCTGAGAAGCAGCATAGCCCCATGGATAGCGTCTGTAGAAAACTCTGAGCCATCCAGAAGAGAGAGGACATTTCTGATCCCATCCGACAGATTATCAAATACCAGTCTAGCAGTTTTTACAGCCCACAGACTAACCCCAAGAAAGATTTTGAAGAGGTACTGAAGAAAATGATGGCTGAGCACACCCCTGTGCTCGACGTGCTCTTCTCCAGTCCTGAGAAAGATGGCGCCTTCACTTCCCAGTCTCAGATAGTGTCTCCAAGAAGCCTATCCAGCTCTCAGATCAGCTCTCCTGAGAATGCAACATATTCACTTATCCTCACAAGTTCTGAAAACATCTCAAGGCTGAGATCACAGAGCTCCCAGAATTATACATCTTTGATACAGCAGATCACAAAAAGGGAGCTCTTTGCCAACAAGGATTTGACTAACAATTGTAGTGGAAATGATTTTAGTACCTTAGCACTTGACTTGGATTGCACCTCTGATCAGAGATCTGAATTTTAACTCAGGATTTAGTGGTGAAAAAAATTATCTCTGAATGAAGAGGCGTGGAAACCAGGAATTGATGATGGCAAGGAAGATGTAACTTATAGTAACAACAGGACCTGGGAAGAGTTGCTCAGGAGTATTTTTAATGTATGTGACTCCAAATGCAGAGTCTTGAATAATTTTTATTGAGCTTATCATCAGTTTTACCAGCTGCAGTCATTGACTGGAACTATTTACATCTCATATGTGTTACCTCACAAGAAATACATACTTCATATACATAAAACTGCTGTATAAATTTAGCTCTAATTTTTAAGTCAATTTTAGATTTTAACTTCTGCTTTTCTTAGAGATGTGCTCTTTTTAAAATTTCTGCATGTTTAGCATGTCAATGGTTCATGATCACTGTAACAAAATTAATAATATGGAGAAAAGAAAGGAAAAAAAGAACTCATAAGTGATCCTGTTTCCTTGAGTAACTAATGTTAATGATTTGTTTTATAATCTGCCCCCACAAATTCCTTGGTCAATATGGTTTTCTTTCATTTGGATTAAACCTTTTTTATTATAGAAACTTTTAAACATATGCGGAAGTGGAGAGGATATTATGACCCTTATATATGTGTCATAAATAATGATGTCTCATTTTTCCTCCACTTTCTTCTGCTCCACTCTGGATTGTTCCTGTTGTTGTTCAGTTGCTAAGCTGTGTCCGAATCTTTGCACCCCTAGGAACTGTATGTGGCTGGCCAGGCTCTTCTGTCCTCCACTATCTCCTACTAAGTCTGGATTAGTTTGAGGCAAGCCCAAGACATCATATTATTTCATCTGTAAACATTTCAGTACATTCAAAAGATAAAGACTGATTTCAGATACAGCTATACAAAGTCTTTAAAATTTTTTATTTTTAAATTTTATTATTGGAGTATAATTGCTTTGCAACGTTCTTGTTGTTTCTTTTATGCAATGAAGTGGATCAGCTATATGTATACACATATACCCTCCCTTTTGAGCCTCCCTCTTATCCCCACATCCCACCTCTATAGCTCACTGCAGAGCACCGAGCTGAGCTCTTGAGCTATACAAAACTTCACACTAGCTGTCTATTTTACACATGCACAATGCCATTTTTATGATTAAAGCTGTAAATTAATTTCTTAATATCAAATACATTACCAACATTCAAGTTTTCTCATTTGTATGAAAAGTTTATATTTTCTTAAATAGTTGATTTGTTGAAATCGGTATCCAAGAAAGGATTGTTCATTGTTATTGGTTATCTGCCTTATCTCTCTGTTCCATTTCCATTCTTTTTATATTTTATTTGTTAATGAAACTGGGTCTTTTATCTCCTCGTTTTTCCAATCTGAATTTTAGTGACTGTGTGGCCATAGAAACACAACCTTGTTTTTTCCCCTACATTTAGAGGGTTGATCAGGTAAATATTTTATATCTTTTTTTTTTTTTTTGGCAGACTTTGTATAAATGGTGTATTTTGGTGTTTATTTTTTCTTTCCTTCTGCCACATCAAGTGGCAGGCATGTGGGAACTTAGTTCCTTGGCTAGGGATCAAACTCTCACCCCCAGAATTAGAAGCATGGAGTTTTAACTAGACGGCCAGAAAAGTCACAGTATATGTAATTTTATCAAAAGATAAAACAATTTAAGAGTGAAGGCCTAGATTTATTCTTGCATTAGATGTTGTGAAGGTTAGTAGTTTATCATTCGTTCCTACTTTATTAGCTGGGATATCTATAAAAAGAAACTCTATGCTGCTTATCAGTTGATACGGCTGTGGCTGAGTCTTGTTTCCCAAAGGAAAGGCTGGATAAAAGCTTGATTGTGTTTCTAATTGAAAATAAACTCCAGATATTGTGTCTCTTAAAAAAAAAAAAAAAAGAATACTGGAGCAGGTTGCCATGTCTTTCTCGGGGAATCTTCCCGACCCAGGAATCAAACCTGGGTCTCCTGCATTGCAGGAGACTCTTTACCAACTGAACTACAAGGGAAGCAGGAAGTAGACACAGAGATTTTTATTTACTTAACTAAAAATAAATGAGAGTTTCAGGCTTTCATTCTGTGCACAAAAAACATATGAGTAAATGTGCTTTTATATATCTCCTTGGAAAAAAATTCTTATGATGATTTTCTGCAGAAAAAATACTTCCTTATCTGTATGTTTGATGCTACTAAGAATGGCTGGTTGTCTTCCTGATGGCAGATATGGCTGCCATTTATCATGAGCTGTGGAAAATCTGTGAGCAGTAGTGTTGAATCAGTGGAAACATTTTCCTTCAAATTGCTAGAAATCATCAAAATGAAACCTGTAATGCTTGTCAAGTAGGCTCTGGAATAACATTTTGTAAGTTTGGGCAGCAAAGAAATGCTTTGTCACAAAAGTGAGAATGATCTAGGTAGGACTTTTTAGGCAGTTTAGATACTAGAATGGGAACCACTGAGAAATCAGTTTATCTGACAGTCAGCAAAAATGTAAAGGGTCTCTGTAAGCATCCTGCAAAGGGAAAATTGAAATGATCAAATAAGGTATACTCTTTCAATAAAAAAATATCTACATGAAACTCTGGACATGAGCAGTAAATAAAAAGTTGAGAAGGGGACTGGCAGAGGAAGTACAGAAATCCACAGGTAAATGTTAGGTTTCATTTGCAGGTAATCACTTCATTGTGACTGCGCATGAGAATTCTTGGAGTACTTAAAAAAAATTATAGTGCCAGTGAAGGGCCTGGACAGATTTGTTTTGTCTTGATTTTTGTTCCCCAAATGATTCTTATGATCTCATAAGGGCTGGAAACCACAATATTACATGACTCGCCCTCAAAACTCTATTCTAGCCATTTTTTAGTGATGAGCAAAAACTACTAGATTAACTTCTTTATATCATCTATTATAAAACTATAAATATTAAAGGGGAAACAAACAAAAATTACTGAAATTTAAGTGTGGCGATGCACCTCACCCTATCTAAGCTTCATTATTTTATAACCAGGAAGGGAGGAAATTATGGGATCTTCTCTGAATCGTACTAATAGAGAATTATTATTTTTCTTCATTTTGTGGCATTTCAGGAAGTGTTGTAAAAATATTAGCTATCAATGCCCGTAAAAGTTATTTTCTCTTAAAAGAAAATTAAAAAACCTAGTTATCAGAATATTGTTTTAAGGAAGTACTTGCCAGGGAAGCACGAATGCGAGTTGTGAACANTCATTATTTTATAACCAGGAAGGGAGGAAATTATGGGATCTTCTCTGAATCGTACTAATAGAGAATGATTATTTTTCTTCATTTTGTGGCATTTCAGGAGGTGTTGTAAAAATATTAGCTATCAATGCCCCTAAAAGTTATTTTCTCTTAAAAGAAAATTTAAAAACCTAGTTATCAGAATATTGTTTTAAGGAAGTACTTGCCAGGGAAGCACGAATGCGAGTTGTGAACAATAAGAGAGAGAGACCCTAAAATCAAACTTTTATTTACTCATGTTGATGTACTTTTGTCTAATCTGTGATAGGGGATGGACAATCTCTGTTTTGTTCATTGTCAGAGACACTCCTTCCTCTGAGTCTGAACCATAGTAGCTGCTTTGTATATGTTTATTGCAACAATAAAATTAGAAGGGAAGGAAAAAGCTGATGGTGTGCAACCTGTAGAGAACACATTAAGTGCCAGAGATGTCCAGGGCTGTTGGAGAAGGGAAAACTTTGCTTCTGATATCTCACAGAATTAGACTCCTGATTTTGGTGGCAAGAGAGGGATATTACTAGGGTTGGATGAGTCTTGGTGAAGGGGTGTATATATCATTTGGATTACCAGGCTGATGCTGGCTCCAACTCTTAGGGTTCCATCTCCTGCAGAAGCAAGAGAATCTAGGGCCCAGGGACAAACAGAAGAATCACTGTAATTTCATCATTTTAATGAAGTATTCATTTTAAGGTAGAAAATATCTCATGAAAATACTCTGACATAATGAAGAATGAGAGACTTGGAAGCATGGAAAGTTGGAGTTACTCTTTAAAGCAGTGTTTTAAGATGGATAGTTTCATTAAGTCATTGTGACTTGATTGGAATAAATTTGGATAAGCTTGTTTTTTGTTTGTTTTCTCTTAATTTTTACAGTTAAAGGAATACCTGTAATAATACACTACCTAGTGAACTTGTACCTTCATATCTTTATACATTTCATTGGTATGATGTTATACTTTTATATTAATTGTATTATATCACATATATTAAAATTACAATTTGATTTATATTGCCTCTTCTTTTCCTGTTCTATTTTTTAATGAATTTTTCTCTTTTCAGCAACACAGGGTAAAATTAATCAGAAAGGGCCACAATAGACTTTTAACAAGAGTTTCTGAGCAAACACTACCCAAAATCTGATAATATAAATATAGGAAATGAAAAGCAACAGAAAAAGAAAACCAAAAAAGTTCCACTAACATTTTTATCAGCCCTATCATATTGAACATCAACTTTTCCTTATTTACAGACATAATACTTTTCTATATTTATAAGAAACTTAGATTTTCCTGGCAGATGGGCAATAGAAGATATCATATCAGCATTACTTTTTTTTTTTTTTCAAAATTCAGACAAAACTTTTGTCAAAACTTGTGAGGGGAATTTCAAAAGAGAGTTATTAAACTGTATTAGATAATCATTTAATAATAGAGAAAAAGTGTTAATGTCAGCAGTTAACATCAGAGAAGTCAACCAGCATTATAACTCAATTATAACTTAGGCTAGATATGAAACAGAAGAGACACAAAAGGAAAAGTCATATGCTGTGTTGTTGTTGGGGAAGTCTTGCTCTTAATTTGAACTCTTTTGACTGGAACATAAAATCTCAGGAAATTCAAGCTACTAGAAATTCCACTTCTTTCTTGGCTAACATAGTAACACTGTGCAACAGCTGAAAACCACATTTTTGTGTCTGTCATTTAATTCTCTTCTACCACCTGCATGTGGCAAACAATCTTTCCACAGTTGCCAATTGTAGCTTTGCCAGCTGACGGACAAAATGGGGGATAAATTTAACTTTCTGGAAACATTTTGATCCACTAGTTATGTATGCTCTAGACAGGCTCGTTCTCATTGGTCATCTAGAGTGTGCTACTGCATAAGTGGAGTGGGTGCTCTAGGTTCAGTTAGTTGGCAGTGTACTGAGATAATAATTGCAATTTGAAACTGTTCATCAAAGCTGTTTAAATTAAAGGGAAATGATGGACAAACCTATCATGAGTTTCTGTATCTAATTAGCTGTAACAATTAGGATAAAGGGAGTGACTCAGCTGAATAAGTGAACATACTTTAGAATACTGTGTACTTGGATTTGAATTCTGCTTCTTTCTCCTATTGCAGTGTGATATAGAAGTAAGTTTTATTACCTTTATAAGTTACAGTTTCTACATCTATAATATAGGAATTATTTTTACCTTATATATTTATTCAGCCTTCCTTGGTGGCTTAGATGGTAAAAAAAAAAAATCCTCCTGGAGTGCAGGAGATCCTGGTTAATCCCTGGGTCAGGAAAATCTACTGGAGAAGAGAATGGTTTACCTACACCAGTATCCTTGCCACGTCCATGGAGAATCCCATGGACAGAGGAGACTGGCGGGCTACAGTCCATGGGGTCACAAAGAGTCAGACATGACTGAGCGACTAACACTTTCATGTACCAGACAGTGAAAAAGTACTCAAGGTACAGTGCTCAACAAAACAACTATGGCTATTGATTTAATGGAACTTTTTGACTGTGTGGATCACAATAAACTGTGGAAAATTCTGAAAGACAGGGGAATACCAGACCACCTGACCTGCTTCTTGAGAAATCTGTATGCAGGTCAGGAAGCAACAGTTAGAACTGGACAAGGAACAACGGACTTGTTCCAAATAAGAAAAGGAGTACGTCAAGGCTTAAAAGTGTCACCCTGCTTACTTAACTTATATGCAGAATACATCATGAGAAATGCTGGACTGGAAGAAGCACAAGCTGGAATCAAGATTGCCGGGAGAAATATCAATAACCTCAGATATGCAGATGACACCACCTTTATGGCAGAAAGTGAAGAGGAACTAAAGAGCCTCTTGATGAAAGTGAAAGAGGAGAGTGAAAAAGTTGGCTTAAAGCTCAACATTCAGAAAACGAAGATCATGGCATCCAGTCCCATCACTTCATGGGAAATAGATGGGGAAACAGTGGAAACAGTGTCAGACTTTATTTTTCTGGGCTCCAAAATCACTGCAGATGGTGACTGCAGCCATGAAATCAAAAGACGCTTACTCCTTGGAAGAAAAGTTATGACCAACCTAGATAGCATATTCAAAAGCAGAGACATTACTTTGCCAACTAAAGTCCGTCTAGTCAAGCCTATGGTTTTTCCAGTAGTCATGTATGGATGTGAGAGTTGGACTGTGAAGAAGGCTGAGCATGGAAGAATTGATGCGTTTGAACTGTGGTGTTGGAGAAGACTCTTGAGAGTCCCTTGGACTGCAAGGAGATCCAACCAGTCCATTCTGAAGGAGATCAGCCCTGGAATTTCTTTGGAAGGAATGATGCTAAAGGTGAAGCTCCAGTACTTTGGCCCCCTCATGCGAAGAGTTGACTCATTGGAAAAGACTCTGATGCTGGGAGGGATTGGGGGCAGGAGGAGAAGGGGACGACAGAGGATGAGATGGCTTGGTGGCATGACTGACTCGATGAATGTGAGTCTGAGTGAACTCCGGGAGTTGGTGATGGACAGGGAGGCCTGGCGTGCTGCAATTCATGGGATTGCAAAGAGTCAGACACGACTGAGCGACTGAACTGAACTGAACAGCAGAGGGAGGGATGCATATATTAAGAATGAAAGTGAAAATGAAGTCACTCAGTCGTGTCCGACTCTTTGCGACCCAATCCTTGGAATTCCAAGGCTTCGCAATCCTTGGAATTTTCCAGGAAAGAATACTGGAATGGATTGCCATTTCCCTCTCTAGGGGATCTTCCTGACCCAGGGATGGAACCTGGGTCTCCTGCATTACAGGCAGAGGCTTTTACCGTCTGAGCCACTAGGGAAGTCCACAAATAGATTTATTAAGAATACCCACAAATAAATCTATGATTTCAAATTGGGAAGCTGTTGTGAAGGCAAGTATTGTGAAGTATGCAATATCATGAGAACCCAATTTAGGCTGAATAATTAGTGAAGTTTTCTGCAACTAAGTTATGTTTGATTTGAGATTGGAGTAATGAACATAGGTGTTTCATGAATTGGAAGGAGCAAGGAAGGGGAAAAAAGTACATTTTAGGAACAGGAAACAGCGTGTGCAAAGGTATAGCACTTTCCAGGAACTGACTTAAGACAAAAGGAGTAATTATAGTGTGACTTGAGGCTAGATATAGAGATTATAGAGGGATTTGGCTGTGTAAGAATTTGAAATTTCATCTTAAAAGCCAATGAAAATGGGTTAAAGCAGGAAAATGATAAAATCGGATTTGAGATTTTAAGTGGTTAGCTCATGTACTATTTGGAGAATGGACCAGGGGAGAAAGACTGGCCTAAGCTGGATGGTTCTAGAGTCAGTCTTGGGAAAATATGGTGGTAGCTTCCAATATGGTTGAGATGAAAAGATGGAGTTCATAGATAGTTAAAGAAAACATCATTAGAGTGGTGATTGATATAGAGAAAGGAGTGGAAAAGGAGAGACACTTGCCACTGTTGATTCTTGTTCAGTCTTGAGGAACCGAGAATATGGTTATTCTATTCAGTGAACAAGGAAATCTGAAAGAAGACTAGCTTTGGACAAAGGATGTTTGGGACGTGTTGAGTTTTAGGCAACTTTGACATATGTGATATATACAGGAGATCTTCAGATTTGTAGATCTGAAGATGTAGAAGAGGTAAAACATGATGATATAAAGTTAGAAATTATCAGTGATTTGATGTCTATTGAAGTCAAAGGTGTATATTAGATTGTCTGGGGAGAGAGTAGAGTATAGGAGAGTAGAAGAAGAAAAAAGGGACAAAAACTAAGCCTTTAGGGATATCAGTAGAGTCTAGGTAAAATACCAGATACAAGTGAGGGTGACTGAGAAGGAGTAACTGAAGATTTGAGAAGAATGTGGCATCTTCTAAGTATATATTTCACTCAGTAAAAACACTTTTAAACTGTTTTTGAGAGTACCTGTACTATTTTGTATTTCCACCAGCAAAATATATGAGTTCTAGTTTGTCCACAATCTTGACAAGCACTGAGTAGTGTCAATTCTTAGTCATTTTTTTTTTTCTTTTACTAGGTGTGTATCAGTTTAGTTCAATTCAGCCATTTAGTCATCTCCAACTCTTTGCGACCCCATGAAGTGCAACATGCCGGGCCTCTCTGTCCATCATCAACTCTTGGAGGTGCTGTAAAATCTCATTTTATAGGTGTGTGTAGTAGTATCTCATTGTTTTAATTTGCATTTTCCTAGTGGCTAATAAGTTTGGAACTTTTTTCACATGCTTATTATGTGTACATCTTCTGCACATCTTCTTTGGTGAAGTATTTCTCCAGTATTTTGCCCATTTAAAAAATGGAAAAAAAATTTTTCTTTGTACTTTTGAGTATTAAGAGTTCTTTATATATTTTGGATATAAATCCTTTGTTAGATATGTGATTGGTATTTTCCCCCAATCTATATAGCTTTTCCTTCTCTTGTCAATATCTTTTATGGGAGAAAAGTTTTTTATCTTTGTAATCTCAGTTTATCACTTTTCAATTTTATAGATACATGCTTTTGGTGTTTGATATGTGGGGGGAGTGTGTAATTTCCTCGGTTCTGTCTTACCACAACAAAGATTTGAAATAGCGGACCAGTGTTACAGCTGAGTTTTACTTGGTAAAGAAAGTCCGTCCTTGAGGTGTGTAGCCAAATCCATTTTGGCTTCCTCTTTTTATTCGTTTTGTCTCCTCCCCCCCCAACCCCACTAACCTGCCTTATGCAAATAAAGACTAACCAGGAAGGGGGCATATTTGTTTCTCCAGAGGATCTCACTTCAGGATTCAGAGTTTTCCTTTGTTCCCTTTTTGTGGGCTTTTCAGTTTCTTTGTCTGTCACTTAGCCACTACCAGTTGGGATTTCTAGTTCCTATTATAACTACCTAGCAGGGATCAAGACCATCCCCTTGGAAAAGAAATGCAAAAAAGCAAAATGGCTGTCTGGGGAGGCCTTAC
>SJYA01008463.1:1614-16439 GCA_006410615.1 Neotragus moschatus
TTTTTTTTTTTTTTAGTTATTTCTCCAGTGGTTGCCCTGAGAATTACAACTAACATTTTAAATTTACAACCATCTAGTTCAGATGAAAACTAACAATTTCAATAGTATACAGAAATGTTGCTCCTAAAAAGTGGTTTCTTCCTTCGTTTGTGCTATTATTGTCATACAAACTGTATCTTTTGACTTTATATGCCCATCAACTTAGATTTATAATTACTGTTTTATTTATTTTTTGTTGTTTATACAACTATACTTTAAATCTGCTGGGAACGAAAAAGTTAACAAATAAAATACATTTTGTTTTATATACAAAATGCATACTGTTTTTTAAGTCTATCTATGCAATTAACTTTATTTCTTTGTGTGAGTTTGAGTTCCCATCTAGTTTCCCTTCCTTCAGTCTGAAGTAATTCCTTTAATATTTCTTGTATGGCAGATTTTCAGGTGATGAATTCTCTCAGGTTTTAGCCTAGAAATAGTTTCATCTTCATTTATGAAGATTTAGTTTTCATCCATTACCATACAGTTGCCCCTCTTCACTCACTTGCTTCTCTCACCCACCTGCCCCTTCCCCTTTAGTAACCACTACTCTGTTTTCTGTATTTACATGGCTTTTTTTGGTTTGGTATGTAGTACACATATGAAGGAAATCATACAGTATTGTCTTTATCTCACTATTTCACTTAGCATGATATCCTCTAGATCCATCCGTGCTGTTGCAGATGGCAAGATTTCATCTTTTTGTGGCTGAGTGGTATTCCATTGTATATATAAATATGTGCCACAACTTCTTTATCCACTGATGAGCACTTAGGTTGCTTCCATATCTTGGCTACCGTCAAAATGCTCCGAAATAAACATAGGAGTGCATACAGCTTTTCAAATTCGTCTTCTTTTCTCTTTGGATAAATACTCAAAAGTGGAATAGCTGGATCATATGGTAAATCAACTCTTTTAGCAATCTCTTTACCGTTTTCCACAGTGGCTGTGCTAAGTTACATCCCTACCAACAGTGTGTAAGCGTTCCCTTTTCTCCACATCCTCACCAATACTTATTACTTTTTACCTTTTTGATAATAGCCATTCTAACAGGCATAACGTGATATCTCACTGTGGTTTTGATTTGCATTTTTCCACATAATTAGTGACGTTGAACATCTTTTCATGTGCCTGTGGGCCATCTGTATGCCATTGGAAATGTATCTATTCATCTTCTCGGACAATTTGTTAATCAAATTGTGTTTTTTGTTCTTGCTGTTGAATTATATGAATTCTTTATATATTTTGATTATCAACCCCTTATTAGATATATGATTTGCAAATACTTTCTTCAATTTGGTAGGTTGTCTTTTTTTGTTGTTTTGTTGATAGTCTCCTTTGCCGTCTATAAAACTTTCTGTCTGATTCCATCCTACTTGTTTATTGTTGTTTTTGTTCCCCTTGCCTGAGGAAACGCATCCAGAAACTTATTGCTAATACCGATGCCAAAGAGCATACTGCCTATGTTTTCTTGCAAGAATTTTATGGTTTCAGGTCTTATATTCAAGTCTTTAATTCACTTTGAATTGATTTTTGTGTGTCTTTTGCATGTGGCTGTCCAGTTTTCCCAGCATTAATTATTGAAGAGATTATCCTTTCTCCATTGTATATCCTTTGCTCCTTTTGATGAGACTCCATATTTATAATTTCCTTTAGTTCATTAGACAGTTTCCTTTTGTTATTTGAACATATTTACATAGCTGATTTAAAGTCTTTACTAAATAAGTCTAATAACTAGGTTTCCTTAGGCACAGTTTCTATTAACTGCTCTTTTCTCTGTGTGTAGACTATATTTTTTTCTTTGCATATTTTTTATTGAAAAGTAGAATTATTAAATAATATAGTGTGACAACTCTGGGGATCAGATTATTCTCCATCCATTAGTATTTTGCTATTGTTGCTATTTGTTATTTTTATCATAGCGGTGGTTGTGGTTGTTTGTTTGCTTAGTCACTTTCCTGAACTAATTTTGTAAATTGTGCATTCTTGGTGATGTGTGACCGCTGGAGTCTGCTCAGTTAGTTTAGTGGAGCTAATGATCAAACAATTAAGTGACTTTGATCTATAAGCATTCAAGCCTCTATTGAGGTGCCATATGTGCGTGTTGAAGAATGCCTTCAGTGCTCAGGCAGGCAGCTTACCCATTCATCTATTGATGGACACCTAGGTTGCTTCCATACCTTAATATGGAAGCCTCTTCAGACTTCTTTATTTGCACATGCAGAGTTTCAGAATCGGTCAGGGCAATGAGCGTAGGGCCTTTTCAGATGTTTCCTGGGTTTCCACAAATCCCTATGCATGTACATAGGTATAGATTTGAAAAAATACACTGAAGCTTTCTAATGCTTTCTATGGATATCTCTTTCCCCAACTTTTCCTTTTAAATGTTTTGGTCATTTTCTCATTTTCCCCAGTTGTAATTGCTGTCTTGGGAAGCTTCAGTGTTAAAGAATTGCTATTGATTATTTTCAACAAATGTCAGGGGGAAAGGGCTGTTCTTACTGTGTAAGCTGAGTAAGGTCAAGTAAAGACAAACACTGTTGAGTAGAGGTTTCCAAGAAACAACTAGTCAGGTAAAATAATGACAGCTCTCTAGAAATAGGGTTTTGTTGACCTCTAAACTCATTCTTCTCCCTTCAATAACTGCTAGGTTGCACTCGTGATTATAAAGCTGATGGTCTTCAAGCCTACTATTGTGTTGGAGAGCCATATGAACAGGAAAAGTTTAAAATGCCACAAAGCTATTCTATTAACAGTCAATGTCTTTCTTAAATAAAACTCATTAATTGTTGCAAGCCCTTGGTTAATTTCCAGAGTTCTGAACTATTGATTTTGACTATTTACACTATGTTCTCATTGTTTTTATGAATAAATATATTTTCTGAGCTTTTCTGACTTTACCATTCCTGCTGACATCATCAGTAATCTTCTTGCACCTTCCAGTTCAGACCAACAGCAAGCTTAATGCTGCTCAGTGACCTGAGAGAACAGCTCAGGAAGCAGAACCATGTAGATAAATCCCGGGCCTTTTCTAACTCACAAAATCATGAGAAATAATAAATTGCTTGTTTAAGCCACTTAGTTTTGCAGTGGCTTGTTACAAAGAAAAAATAATGAAAACACCTTTTCCCTCACTTTCTACTCAAGATTATAGTCACAGAGGTACCAGTCACATTTCATCATGAGATTACAATTCTTTGAAGGCAAACACAGCATTTAATCTATCTTTATATCACCCACAAAGCTTAAGTACAATACCAACAGGGAACTCTATAACCATTTGTTAAATAAGTGGTGTGAGCAATCCAGCAAATGAAGCAGCTATTTTAATATGATTCTTTAATACTTCATAAATAAAACTAAATATAATTATTTCAAAAAATTAAAATATAACTCAAAAATTAGAAATGTTTTATATTTAATGAAAGATTTCTTCTGACAAAAATAATAAAACAAAATAATATGAATATTATCAATAATGTTTATAGTAAATATACTTTTAAAATAATACATTGAAATAAATTTAGTTATATTTAGAGGAAATTTATTTTTTCCTAGCCTAAGTTTATAATGGATGAAAATCTTTATAATTACTATATTTATCTTTCTGGCTTTCAAGGCCAAGTATGATTTGCTTGCCAAGAGTGTAATTTTTTAAGAAAAATATTTGCATTTAAAAAATAATAAGTTACAAAGTGTATCAACTCTTAAAGACTACAAGCAATGCTTTTTGCTTATATCACTCATGCACAAACACTTGATGTGACATAGAATAATTTTTGCTGCATCTTGCCAAAGTTTCTGTTATAAATGAGGATTGGGTTACTGGGCTGTTACCAGAGAGATATAATGACATTTGCAATGTCTAAGATATCCATGCTTGAATATTTTTGAATTTCCTATAAGAAATTCTATCCATTGCTTATTCAGTGATATGCCCATTAAGAAAAATATTGTTGAGCCTTGCTTGCCAAAGCCATTCATAAGTATATGAAGTCATTCATAAGTATATTAGGCTAGAAATTCTCAATGGAATATTTTCTACCTTCCCTCCATTTTATACACATTGGATCTAGTTTAAAGTTGTAAATGAATAATTCATCCACAGAAATTAATATTGGTCTATTTTTAAAGAGCTCAAAATTTAGTGAAATTTAAGTATAGTTAATCTTTTGTTTTTACTTCTCTACTTTTTTTTTCTACTTTTATTCACATAAACGAAAGTCACTTAAATATTCATAGACAGGTGCAGAGGTATACCAAATTAACAAAATGTTCAATCTGAAATCAGTTTTTTAAAAATATGAGTAAGTAAAAGTCATAGAGAGGCAAAATAAAGTCATTTCAAATTACCCCAAGAGGCCCAAGAAACTTACTGCCTCTGAAGTCCTCTTTATACTGGCTCCTGAGAGTTCTAGATATAATCTGGAATGTCTCTGAAACCCTTTGTATTTTACATATTTTAGACTCTTTTGAACTTGCAATTTATTAGACTGTTAAAAAAAAAAACTCTAAAATTTAGTTTTCATCTGCTTTCTAATATTCTCTATGCATAGCAGCCTTCAGGTCAATCATAATCTTAGAGGAAATGCTATAAAACTGTAGGGGAAATGGTAGAAGATCAGAAGTGGGACTCCTAATAATGACCAGCTATGGCAGAAGGCAATGTCCAGATCTGAGACTTTGACCTCAGAATTGATTTCATGACGATATTTACATTATAATGCTTCCCTCTTGGTATTAAAATTAAGAGATTTTTATTCTTCTTTNCAATCATAATCTTAGAGGAAACGCTATAAAACTGTAGGGGAAATGGTAGAAGATCAGAAGTGGGACTCCTAATAATGACCAGCTATGGCAGAAGGCAATGTCCAGATCTGAGACTTTGACCTCAGAATTGATTTCATGACGATATTTACATTATAATGCTTCCCTCTTGGTATTAAAATTAAGAGATTTTTATTCTTCTTTGTATCTTCTCTACTTTCTCAATTATTGCAATGAACATAAATTATATGAGTGACCATTGTTTTTCAAAGTGCTACTATTTTCAGTTTAGGAGAAAACAATCCTAACCTTAAATGGCCTATAAATTCACCTTATATTCTTCAAGGATAGAGATGAGGATGAATTAACACTAACAAACCTTATTTTTGCTACTATGGGGGGTAAAATATGAGTCATAAAATCTACAAATCCAATCCCAATTCATAGCTTTCATGATAAGTAAGTCACTGAGGTATTAATAGAAGGTGAGAAACTTCAAATAAAAATTTACCTTTTCCAATACTTTCTCCATATGCTTTATATTTAATTACAAACTACTAATAACCATACTTGTGGGGTTAGATAAAAAATTATCATCTTATTAATCATAAGGGACTTACAGGACTTTAAAAGTGGATAATATTTGTCTAAATAGCATGATAGCTACATTCTCTAGGGAGCTTCCCAGGAAGTTCAGTTGTAAAGAATCTGCCTGCCAAAGCAGGAGACATAGGAAATGGGCCTTCAGACCCTGAGTCAGGAAGATCCCTTGGAGGAAGAAATGTTTTCTTCCCATACCAGTTTTCTTGCCTGGAACATGCTATGGACAGAGGAGCCTGGGAGGCTACCGTCCAGAGGGTCACACAGAATTGGACATGACGGAGCAACTGAGCACACATGCACTACATTCCCTAGATCTTTCTTCCCACTTGACTAATGAAAAATCCTCTCTTGTTCAGAATTTATTTAAAATCATTTAGTTCAGCCACTCAGTCATGTTCGACTCTTTCTGACCCCATGGACTGCAGCACGCCAGCCTTCCTTGTCCATCACCAACTCCCAGAGCTTACTCAAACTCATCTCCATTAAGTTGGTGATGCCATCCAGCCATATCATCTTCTGTCGTCCCCTTCTCCTCCTCCCTTCAATCTTTCCCAGCATCAGGGTCTTTTCCAGGGAGTCAGCTCTTTGCATCAGGTGGTCAAAGAATTGGAGCTTCAGCTTCAGCATCAATCCCCTTCCAATGAATATTCAGGAATGATTTCCTTTAGGATTGACTAGTTTGATTTCCTTGCAGTCCAAGGGACTCTCAAGAATCTTTTCAAACACCACAGTTTAAAAGCATCAGTTCTTCAGTGCTCAGTTTTCTTTATATAAGGTCCAACTCTCATATCCATACATGACTACTGGAAGAACCATAGCTTTGACTAGACAGATCTTTGTCAGCAAAGTAACGTCTCTGCTTTTTAATATGCTGTCTATGTTTGTCGTTTAAAATCATTAGAAAATAGAAATCAAATGATGATGTATAAGGCATTTGTATTATAGGAACAATATTGGCACAGGATGAAGCATTTAATCACTCTGTGTGTATACTGTTGTTTAGTAACTAAGTTGTGTCCAACTACTTGTGACCCCTGCACTGTAGCTCACCAAGCTCCTCTGTCTATGAAGTTCTCCAAGCAAGGAAGGTGGAGTGGGTTGCCATTTCCTTCTTCATGGGATCTCCCTGGACAAGGATCCAACCCACATCTCCTGCACTGGCAGGCAAATTCTTTACCACTGAGTCATCTGGGAAGTCCATGTGTGCGTGTGTATTTATTATTATATATTCAATGGAATTCTTCACTCACTGTCTTTTGTATGTGCTGTGCTAAATAGCTTTAGTCATGTCAAATTCTTTGCAATCCTATGGACTGTAGCCTGCTAGGCTCCTCTGTCCATGGGCATTCTCCAAGTAAGAATACTGGAGTGGATTGCCATGCCCTCCTCCAGGGGATCTTCCCAACCCAGGGATCAAATGCTCATTTCTTTTGTCTCTTGCATTGACAGGCAGGTTCTTAACCACTAACACCACCTGGGAAACCCTGTCTTTTGTATATGTGGTATGAACTCAGAGATACTGACATTCTTCCTAACTGTGAAGTTCTTTCACTGAGAAGCCAAAACACTTCATACTCTACTATGAAGGAGCGTGCTTTCTCTCTGGAAAATGCATTTTATAAACAGAAGCTCTGTTATCATTAAAACAGTCCCCAGAAATCAGACACATTACTATTAATAACAAACCATCTAATAATTAAATCTCTCCTTGGAAAGCATGGATCCAGGATCCACAGGAATTGTTATAAAGCACAGAAGTTTAAATAATGCAGGGACAAGGCAGAAGGAATAAATCCAGAGCAGGAAATGCCCTAAGTTAGCCAGACCCAGATGAGATGCCCTGCGCAGCAGAAGTGTCCTGTGAAAGGCGTTTAGGAGGAAAGTTTCAAAGAGAAGGAGTGAAGCCAAAGAGTAGATGCGACCAAGATAAACCTTGACTATTTCCCTTACCTGTACTGTGAACTCACACACCTAAACTCCTACATGTCATCTCTACTTGGATATTAAAAGAATCTCTAATTGAATAACCGAAATGGACTCTGCTTTCAGTCAAACACATCCCTTTATCAGGATTGCCCATCTCAGTAAAACCCGTGACCAGGCACCCAGGGGCTCTAGGCAAACACCCCAAAATACCTGATTTTTGCCTTTCCCTCACACCCCCCGCCCCATGCACGTCACTGGCAATGCTTCCACCACGCAGTGGATCCTGCCTCTGTCCACTTCTCTCCATCTCCACCTTCACTCCCCACTGCAAGCTGCCACCTCTCGCCCTGGACTCCTGCTACACGTCTTGATTGCTCTCTCTCTTTTTCCTCCTGTGATGTACAGCCAGCACACAGTAGCTAGAATGAGCTTTTTAAGTGAAATCAGACCAGGTCCCTTCCTTCCTTATCACCTCCCTGCAGGGCCCCATGGTTCCTAGAATAAAATGCATATCACTGATCATAGCTCACAAAGCCTGATGCTCTGATCCTTGCCTTCCTCTGACACACTGCCTCCTATTCTAGTGTCTGGATGGCAGCTACACCCCAGTGACAGTGATCTGAATTTTGTTCCTGAACGCATCATTTTCATCCAGGTCTTGGGCCTTTGTACTTTCTGATTCCTGCCTAGGATGGTTGTTCCCAGGAGTCATCCCAAAGATGCTTCTCCTCACTATTCCAATCTCAGCTCTAATGTCCCTACTCTGAAAGGTCTATATAATATGACTCAACCTTTGTTTTATTTTCTTCATAGGCTTATAACAATCCAACTTTTTTTTTTTAAGAAGTATTAGTTTACATATGTATTGCCTGTCTCCACCCACTAGAATGTGATTTTCATGACAACTGGGGTTCTGCCAGACTTGTTGCTCTAAGTCAAGAATCTAGACCAGCCCCTAGCATATAGGAAGCATTCATAAAAATATGTCCATTTCTCCCAAATCATCCCCCCCTCTCCCTCTCCCATAGAGTCCAATTAAAATAAATAAATTTATATTAAAAAATGTGTTTATTTCCATTCATGGAAAATCTATGATGATGTCTATGACCTGTCTTGGCAGGTGTCAAACATTTTATTCAGTATGAAGTCTGCATTACTCTGCACAATGCCTTAAAAGTCAAGGCCTTATAAGACTGGGCTGTGTCACGTTCAGCATGAAAAAGACTGCAAGAAGAAACAAACCTTATGCAATCCTAAAGCAGGTTAATAAAAACATTTGACACAAAACAATTCCCCGAAAAAACACAATCAGTATTTTGACTTTCGAAAAGAAGTTTAACATCTCTATAGACTATAACAAAATAAAATATCTACTTCAAGAAGATTTCTCTGGACGTGTCCATGAGCAGAAGTCTCTTTGTCCTTGGCAATGTTTCAGTTATAAGAAGCCACACATGAGGGCTTCCCTGGTGGCTCAATGGTGAAGAATCCACCTACCAATGCAGGAGACATGGGTTCAATCCCTAATCCAACGAGATCCCACAGGCCACAGAGAAACTAAGCCCACACACCACAACTATTGTGCCTGCACTTTAGAGCCTGGAAACCGCAATGACTGAGCCCATTTGCCATGCTGCAATTACTGAAGCCTGTGCGCCCCAGAGCTCAAGCCCCACAAGCAAAGCCTCCACAATGAGAAGCCTGTGCACCAGCTAGGGAGTAGCCCCCACTCACTCGCTGCAACTAGGGAAAAGCCCATGCAGCAACAAAGACCCAGCACAGCCAAAAATAAGTAAACACAATTATTTTAAATTGTTTTTTCAAAAAAGAAATCACAATGACAATTTCCTGTAGTCCTCCACTTGTAAAGCTGAAAGGAACCTGAACAGTGATTTAGAGCAACCATTTCACTCGACAAATGAGAAATTAAAGCCACAGAAGTGAAATAACGACTTCTATTAAACAACAGAAGTCAGGATGGGACTTGAACTTGGGACTCCTAATTCCAAGGTCAGATTTTTCCAGTATATCAAGTTGCTTGCATCCTCTAGGCTAAAGATAAAGTTTCCCTCATCGTTACTGACCTGACTTAAAAGTAACGTTTGAGGACTATAAGGGAGAAAAAATTATTTTTCTGAGTACTGGGTGGGGGCAGGGTCAGTGTAAATAAATGTAAAATATTAATGTCAGGAAATGAGTAAGTAATTAATATGTTTATCATTATACTATAATATTAATAACAACAATAAATCATATTTTGGGCTCTGAGCAAGGATTCATCATGACAGTTGTACATCCTAGGTGACCAGTAGTCCTGAAGGGTAGATTATTACAGCTCCTTCTTCTAATGATATTTTGAGCACATATCAGGAAGTATCACAAACCACACAGTAATATCTTTAAAATAGGGATAGTGTCTGTTGGGTTTTAGCAAGACATGCATGCTACAAAAGATGATAACCAATCAAGAATATTCTCTCTGTGTTCCTTAGAGACCGTTTATTAGAAACATATAAGATTTTTCACCAAGCATTTCCTTTAAAATGAGTACAATTTGGGGGAAATACTGAAAAATGTGAGAACAGTGTATATACTAAAAACCATGTAATGTGAAGAAAAGCATGAAATATTCTGATAAAAGCTGCCTCTATTGTTCATCCTACTGGTGAGAAGTAATATGTTGGGATTTTAATACCTTAGGAAAAAGATCACTAGAATGGTTACCAAATTAAAAAGACATAGAATTCCCTGAGGTGTAAATTAACGATCCTTAATGTGACTATTTCAAGAGATTATGGAAAGAAAGAGAACCCTGAGCACTGACCCTCCATCAATGTTTCCCTGGCCCAAGAGTCAGTGGAAGCTTCCATTCCATTTATCCCTTGAGCTGTGGAATCCATGACTAACAGAGCTATACATAAAGTTACTTTAGGGAAGGAGAGGCATCTGGTCTCTCAGGGACAGGAAGATGTCAACTGAACAAGTAATGGGTGGTCCTGGAAGTTCAGTTCATGAGACTCCAATAAGCACTGTTTTATGAGGATAAAGTGTTTTTCCATACTCCCTTCCAGATGGAGAGCACTGCAAGCATGCAAAAGCCAGGTAAAATCATTAACTTTAAAAAATAACGCATTCTAGGGGGTTCCCTGGTGGTCCAGTGGGTAAGACGTCACCTTCCAGTGCAGGGGGTGTGGGTTTGATCCCTGGTTGGGGAGCTAAGATCCACATGCCTCATGGCCAAAAAACCAAAAAAAAAAAAAAAAAGAGGAAGCACTATAGTAACAGATTCAATAAAGACTTTAAAACTGGTCCACATCAAAAAAATCTTTAAAAATGCTAAATAATGCACTATTGTAAAGTACATACAAGTATTTATTGACAAAGTTGTTTTATGGACAGATGGAAATAGGGAGTAGATCTTAATTTTTCTCACTATACCCTGGCGGTTTCTGTCAAGAAAAATAAAGACCATAATGAAACTTACAAATTTCTTTACATATTAGAATAGTAAGTAACTGGCAATTTCATTGTACAAGTTCAATTTGATATATTTGGTCAGTATTCCTAAAAGAATCTCGCTTTGTCATGTGGCAAGTAATATCTCCATTTCATGTATAGGAAAATAAAGGACAAAAGCAAACTACAGAATAAGAGAAGATGAGAAAGAAAAACCCATGACTACCAGTTTCTTTTTTGCTCTTTCACCTAACTAAATAACAAGGAGTGTAAGGCAGTGATTCCAGGGACAATTCTACGAGCTCATAGCACAAGCCTTGAAGCAAAGTCCTTTTTTAAAAAGTCTATTTTAGTAGAGCTGAAGTTAGTTTTCCAGATCATATTTAGTAAGACCAACATTTATTATTATTATTTTTTTTGCTTTAAAAATGAAATGGCTAAATGGAAAAAAAGTCTATTTTTAAATATCAAGAACTGGCTTCCAAATTAATTCTTCCATTCCAAATAGGCGTGAGGCAGGGTTTATGAAGAACTTCCGTATTTACAAGTATCAGTGGAGCCTTTGACTTGCTGAATATCTTCCAGGAAGAGAAATCTGATACAAGTTACATTTCCTGAGAGTGAAGTGAGAGATGCTTGGAGTTTATAGTAAGTCATTTCTTGTCCAGCTGACATCCACCATCACCTGTCACGTTACAAGCAATTTGGCTCGTGGGGCTGAGGGTTTGTCTGAAATGCCTTCTCCCCAAGCTAGGGGATGATGCTTGAGTTCCAGAGCCACAGAGACTCTGAAATCTTAGCCTTTTTGTGTTTGCCGAGGGGATTGATAAGCAGATAGGTTGTTAATGGGAAAACAAAGCTTGGGTGGGTCTCTAATATTACGGCTGTTACAGTTAGCACTTGTTCACTGTGACATTGTAAATGACTTCCTCTTGAAAACAAGCCCTCCTTTTCGATGACATTCAGATAACAAAAACTGAGGAGGGACCAGAGAACCTACCTTTCAAAAAGTGTTTTTTAAGGGTCTCCCATCCCCCCAAATATAGAACAAATCCCGTGTCAAACCCAACAGCCCCCTCAAAAGATCCTCTGAATGGTGAAGTGTCCTTCTGAGTCTGGAGGTTTGGGTTCTGCATTCGAATCAGCCTGGGAGCCCCAGGTCATTACCGAAGCTGTGATCTTCCCAGTGGTGTATACTTAGCTTTTTCTAGAATAGATCACTATTGTTTCCCTTTCACTGTTTTGAAAAAATGTCTTTGTTGAGGTATAATTGATTTCTCTTCAGAGTCCAACATCTTTCACCTTTTCTTTCCTTTTTTTATATGAGTGAAGTTCAAATCCCTTAGCCTGACCCAGAAGGCCTTTCAGAACAGCACCTCAGGCACCCTCCAGCCTCCTTCACCCCCAGTCTCCCCGCAGTGCTTACTAATCATGTGGGATTTCTCACCAGTATGCAAATTACGTTGACCTTTAAAACCACCACAACACCTCCTCCAACTACCACCTGGTAAATTTGTGCTAATTCTCAAGCTTCTACTTTTCATATCCCCTGTGAAGCTTTTCCTGGTTCCCCGAAGGCTTCTCTGGTTCTTCCAGCATCTGCTATACTTAATATCTAAAGACTGTTACAATCCTATAATTCCCAGACAGAAATAACCAGGACTTTTATTCTTAAATCCTTGGTGCTTGGCACATAGTGAGTATTCAGTGTTATTTGGGAACTGAGTGAAATACTTCATTAGAATTTCTTCTTTCACTGGCATCAAATGTGAACTTGGAAATAATGGGGACCATACCATGGAATACTTTTGCCTACATAGCTCTTTTAAGCAAAAGGAATTTCATATTTTTATCATGGATAAATGGGAAGAGAGCTATTGTCTGTGAAAATATTAGAGAAGATTGCCCAGTATCCATATCAATGGGCTTTTGAGCTCCACAGAGTTGGTTGCCAAGAGTTAGCTGAATTATATTTGTTAAATACACTGTGAGAGGGAATTCCTTGGGGGTCCAGTGGTTATAAATCAGTGCTTTCACTGCTGTGGCCTGAGTTCAGTCCCTGGTCCAGGAACTAAGATTCCACAAGCCTCACCACACAGCCAAACAAAATTTCACTGTGAGGCTCTGTATGCAAGCAGCACCGCCTTGGGATCCACAGGACAGCTAAGGGTCACAGAGTCCATGCCACTGTCCTCCAAAGCACACACAAGCCCCATTTAGCCACAGACTGCAGAGCAACTTTGGCTTTGAAGGCTGATAATAAGCAGTCCTGAGTGGAGGTTGACTGAGTCCTAGAGAGAAGCCTTTTCATGGAGGGGACCAGAGCAAAGGCAGAGGTGACAAGCACTTAGAAGGAGATTAGGATACTAAGTGATATAAGCCAGACCCAGAAGGACAAGCGCTGTAGGATTCCACAACCCTGGAGGAGTCAAGAGACAGAAAGTAGAATGATGGTTGTCAGGGGCTAGAGGGAGAATGATGAGGAGTTATTGTTTTATAGGAACAGTGTCAGTCTGGGAAAGTGAACAAATTCTGGGAGTGGTGGTGCTGATGACTGCACAACGACATGAAGTTACTTAATGCCACTGAACTGTACACTGAGAAATGGTTAAAACTGTAACTGTCATGTTATAAGAAAGCAATAAATCACACACAAAGAACAGAGACACACTTCCTTCTGAACATGAGTGCATGTGCAACACTCATGGGGCTCCCAGAAATCACAAGCACAGCCTTTAAGAGGGAGCTGAGGTTCTGCAGTTGTGCGGGTAAAAAGGAGGACTCCTAACAATGTAGGTACTGATCGTACTATGAGATGATCTGAACCCACACAGTAATGAGTCCTGGGAATATTTAGATTATCTGAGCCAGAGTGAGAGCTCAGCATTATATAAAAAAGTATTTTAGAAGTATATGGGATCACAAAAAAAAGAAGGAGACTTGCTTGTGAACATTAGTGAGGACAATGTAGAAGGTCAGCTTCCTAGAATGTGTAGGATTTCATTGTGCAACAATGGTGTACAACTGTGACAGGGAGAAATGAGTCCACAAAGGCAGGTCTGAGCCACACTTAGGTCACTGGTATTGGATGCAGGACAGTGGTCACCAGGGACTTGGAAAGAAACATTTCCACAGTATTCAGGAATCTTAGTCATATCTGATGGAGAAGGCAATGGCACCCCACTCCAGTACTCTTGCTTGGAAAATCCCATGGATGAAGGAGCCTGGTGGGTTCCAGTCCATAGGGTTGCTAATAGTCTGACATGATTGAGCGACTTCACTTTCACTTTTCACTTTCCTGCATTGGAGAAGGAAATGGCAACCCACTCCAGTGTTCTTGCCTGGAGAATCCCAGGGACGGGGGAGCCTGGTGGGCTGCCGTCCATGGGGTTGCACAGAGTTGGACACGACTGAAGCGACTTAGCAGCAGCAGCAGTCATATCTGAATGGGCTATGGGGTGTGTGAGGAAGTGAAAGTGGTCAGTTACATTCTTCCTTTGGATGGTTTGGGAGGAATAGGGACTGTCAAGGGAACATGTTTCTAGAACAAGGAAGAATTAAATATGTATTTGTGGATTAAGGGGACAGGATCCTGTGAAGAGGGTATCAAAAACAAGAGCAAAGGGGAGCATGTATGGATCAAGGTCTTAAAGGAGGCTGACAAGAAGATTGGGAGCACAAGTGAAGGGGGTTAACCTTGGAAACTGGAGGTTCCTCTTGGAAGAGGACAGCTGAAGCAGAAAAATTCCAAGGTGAAAGCCCAAATTGAGATGGTTCAATTAAGAGAAATAATTGTTGACACAACATCCCTCAATTCAGTCTCACAGTCAACCAACCAGATGTTAATTCTACATGGCATGATCACATGTGTCCATATAAGTTAAAAGTTTCACTGAACCTGTGATTGCTTCCAAATTACACAGCCAGTGTGAGAGAAATTATTAAAGTTAATTATTTGAATATATTGCTTACCCTGCTTATTTAACTCATATGCAGAGTACATCATGAGAAATGCTGGACTGGAAGAAACACAA
>SJYA01008464.1:0-16134 GCA_006410615.1 Neotragus moschatus
GTTAATGGTATCCTAGAACTCAGGGCAGCGGACCCAGTGGAGCCTCTGTGCTCAGCAGCTTGGTGGAGGCGCCCTGACATTCCCCCAGGCAAGTCACTGCAAGAAGGCACTGGGGGCAGGGGAGGGGGCTCCAGGCCCCTCCCCCATCTCTTCATGTAGTATCGGTGGTTGGGGACCCTGTGGGTGACAGAGGCAGGTCATTGCTTCCAGCATATGGAGAGATGCTGGGGACGGGGGGAAAGGAACTGCTCAGCCTCCCGAAAATCTGCAGGGGCACCTCCATCATCTCTCCGGCTTGTGATCACTCCCTTCTAGCTGGTACCCTTGGTGATGACCAGCCAAGAACAGGGCTGGCCACTGCTTTCCACAACGTCCATTGTATGTCAGACCTGGATTCGGAGACATCTCCCCTTCTCTCTCTCCACGTGAGGGATGCTGAGGTGGGCTTGCACTCCTTGCACCCAGGAAGGGCTTAAGACACCAGATGCGTTCATGGAGATTCAGTAGACTAGCTTGCCCTGATACATATTTGCTCAGCAGCTTGAAGGAGGATCTTTTCCTGAGGTCTGGCCATGTGATTCTCAGCTGCAGAGTGGTACATACTGGGAGGTAGTCTGTCTGCACATCCCCGGTGATGGGTGAGGTCCTGCATCTGTGTCTTGGTTTACGTGGGCCTTCTTTCCTGTTGAGCGGGTAGGACTGGGGTAGACACTAGAGGTGAGAACTCCAGGTGGAAGAAGCAGCCCAGGTAAGGCAGAGAGGCAGGGACACTTGAGATGTCTTGAAAGCAGAGGCACAGCGCTGGGAGCTGGGCCTCGACGCTAGTTGGAGGCTCAGAGGGAGGGCAGAGCAGTGGCCCGCAGGCCTCTCAGTGCAGGAAGGGGTCTGGGCTCAGCCCTGAGGGCAGAGGGAGTTAGGGACAGGAGAGGGTGGGGCTGCTGCCAGGAGCTGGTAAGGAGAGGATGGAAGCAGCGGCNTAGCGCTGGGGCTGGGCCTCAACGATAGTTGGAGGCGCAGAGGGAGGACAGAGCGGTGGCCTGCAGGCCTCTCAGTGCAGGAAGGGGTCTGAGCTCAGCCCTGAGGGCAGAGGGAGTTAGGGACAGGAGAGGGTGGGGCTGCTGCCAGGAGCTGGTGAGGAGAGGATGGAAGCAGCGGCCTGCCTGGAGCAGCCTGGGTGGCTCGGCAGGGGTGCTGGCAGGGGGGCCGGCAGGGGAGCGGGCTGGGACACAGTGCAGAGGCCAGCCCTGGTGGGGACAGTTGGCAGACGGACGGCTAGCTCTAGGCAGTGGAGGTGAGGCTCTGGCATGCCAGCAGCTCTGTGCACCCCTAACCCAGAGGGCCACTCAGGGCTTCCTGGAAGGGCTGGCATTACTTCCACTGGGCCCAGAGTGGCCTGACTGCCGGCAGCTCCAGCCAGCAGCAGATTGACTGGTGCCCCGTGAATGACTGGGTAGCCTCCCAGGTGGCACTAGTGGTAAAGAATCCACCTCCCAAAGCAGGAGACCCGCGTTTGGTCCCTGGGTTGGGAAGATCCCCTGGAGAAGGGCATGGCAGCCCTCTCCAGTACTCTTGCCTGGAGAATCCCAGGGACAGAGGAGCCTGGTGGGCCACAGTCCATGGGGTCACACAGAGTCGGACTCGACTGAAGCAACTTTGCATGTGTGCACCACGAATGAGGCAGCCCTGTGTCTGCCCCCAAGAAGGGAGTGGGGTCCCTGTCAAGCCACCTTCTGTTTGTCCAGCCGTGGTAAAAGAGGGCTGAACCTGCCGCAGCTGCCTGGGGCTAAGTCTCTCCGGTCTGCAGTAGGAGGTCTTGTGGAAACAGCCCCGAATCAGGCTCCCAGAGCCTCCAGTCTAGGGCGGCCCTGGTGAGACATTGGAGCCTGGGAGGAGAAGCGATTTGGGGTGGGAAATGTGACTTTAGAGCCTGGTGGCAGATCAGTATTATCTTGGGAATTCCAAGATCACTGCCTTGGTCATGGAGAGGGACCATCTTCCAGGGCTGAGTCCCCCCTGGCACCTGAGACAGGCTGGCAGGGGAGAAGGGCAGCAGGAGCGTGTTTCCTGGTGGCTACTTTGTGCTCAACCTTACGCTGAGGTCTGGCGTCACAAGCCCCCCGGTCAAGTGGCCCTGCAGGGCAGTGGTCGGGGAGCTCAAGCCTGGTGGAGAGGGAATAGCATTTCTTGGCTCCAGGCTCTAGCTAGTTTGCTGTGATGCCGCCTCTTGATAGTTCAAGAGAAGCTGCAAATCCAGATTTCTGGGTGCAATCCTTTTGTACTCATTTGCCAGGGCTGCCAAAACAAACTACCATAGACTGGAGAACTTAAACAGTAGAAATGTACTTTTTCATGGCTCTGGAGGCTGGTGAGCCACGATCCCAGGGGTGGCGGCCTCGGTGCTTCTGCAGCCCCACTTGCCTTGCAGGTGTTTTTTTTCCACGGGGTCCTCACGTGGTCACCCCTCTGAATGTACTTTCTGGTCTCTCTCAGTGTATGAAAATTTCCCGGTTATATGGATGAGGGCCCATCCGTATAACCTCATTTTACCTTGAAAAGTGAAAGTGAAATGACAGTGGTAGTCGCTCAGTTGAGTCCAACTCAAGCATACTGGAGCGGGTTGCCTTTCCCTTCTCCAGGGGATCTTCCCGACCCAGGGATCAAACTGGGGTCTGTTATGTCTCTTCCATTAGCAGGTGGGTTCTTTACCGCTAGTGCCACCCGGGAAGCCAGAGAAGGCTAAGCAAGGAAGTGAGAACGTGTCAGTTGTGTCCGACTCTTTGCGACCTCATGGACTGTAGCCCGCCAGGCTCCTCTGTCCATGGAATTCTCCAGGCAAGAAGACTGGAGTGGGGTGCCTTTCCTTTCTCCAGGGGATCTTCCTGACTCAGGGAGTGAACTTGGGTCTCCTGCATTGCAGGCAAATTCTTTACCAATGAGCCACCAGGGAGGGTACCCATTTTACCTTATGCCTCTTTCTTAAAGACACTGTCTCCAAATAGTCATTTCTGAGACTCTGAGGGTCAGGACTCCTATGCATGAATTTCTGGGGGGACACAACTCCTGCGCAACATTCCCTAATGGTTAAATGTTGGTTTTCATTTAAAAACTTAAAAAAAACTCTGAAGGGGCAAACAAACCAGCCCATGAACTGGACTGGGCTTGTGAATGGTGTGTTTGAGGCCTCTAATTTCAGGTCTGACCCCAGACCCCCAGGAGCTCCCACGTGTGATCTGGACATGTGCACAGGTGATCTTAGCCCCACCCATGAGGTGCTGTGGATTTGAGCTCTGGGCTGTAGGCCTGGGAGGAAGAGATGGTGTCTGCAGATGGGGGATGAATATCCTGCCCCCACTGGTGACTGAGCTGTGGAAGGAAAGAGTTGGAGGGGAAGGGAGATAAACTGGACACCCACTGAATGCTGATGCTATGCCAGCCACTGGCGGCCCAGATGTGCGTCGGACACTCCTGTCCCATCTGAGGGCCTTCTCTGGAGGCCTGTCCAGGGTGTGGTGGGCACTCAGATGAGCAGGAGCTTAGTACAAACTTCGTGTGGGGATGTGGTAAGAACGGCTGGATCTCGGGACAGTGAGAAGCCTGGGTGGACGAAAGGCAGGACAGTGCATCTTCCCGTGTGATCTGACCCATCCAAGGCANGGCGGCCCAGATGTGCGTCGGACACTCCTGTCCCATCTGAGGGCCTTCTCTGGAGGCCTGTCCAGGGTGTGGTGGGCACTCAGATGAGCAGGAGCTTAGTACAAACTTCGTGTGGGGATGTGGTAAGAACGGCTGGATCTCGGGACAGTGAGAAGCCTGGGTGGACGAAAGGCAGGACAGTGCATCTTCCCGTGTGATCTGACCCATCCAAGGCGGGCTCCAGCGGCAGCCTCAGAGCCTCCTGGTGGTCTAGTCTAGGCTGCTGCAATGAGAGGCTGGAATAGACTTTCCCCAGGTCCCACAGGGCCCTCTCACCTATCACTGTACTGGAATGGAGACTGGAAAGTGGAGATGAGGGAGCAAGGCCAGCCCAGGGGGCCAGGACAGGGCTGAGCACCCCCCATCTCTGAGCACCCTACCTATGAAAACTAGAGATATAATCAGTTGGATCCAGTACAACTGTAACCTGCCTTTGCTGATCAAGCTCACCTTAATTTTTGCTAGAAAAAAACTTGTAGGTCCCCCAAGAGCTCATGCAGCCTACACAAAGTTTGCCTGAGCTGTTCTCCAGGAACTTGGAGTCAGCTGTGTCTAGTTCAAGCTTCAAGTTAAGACTGCTTAAGACTACTGACCCTCCAGCTGGCCTGTGAGCATCCACTCAGGGACCTTTTGACGTGAGAGGGTTAAACACTCCACCCTGGGTGTGCCCTACTGCCATACTGCTTCCGAGCGCATGTCCCATGGAGCAGCCTGTTGCTAAGCTGAGCCTGTGAAGAATCAGATTATCTCCACCCTCTCTTATCTCCAATCACCTTTCCCCTTTCTCCTCATGCCTCAGATCAGCCTGCTGCTTTATGCCATAAACTCCTGAGCCCCTAGCCTTCCAGTAGGTCACTCTAAGATTTGTTTTCCTGCCTCCTTGCTTGGCTGCCTCATAAATAAACTCTCTGCTGCAGACCTCAAGGTCTCAGCATTTGGCTTGTTGTGTGTTGGGTAAACACACCTAGTTTGGTAACTGGGGTCTCAGGCCAGGCGATGCCCGGAGCTGGGCCTAGCACAGGTGTAGGAAGGAGTCCCTGACTCCAGCCAAAGGGCAGTGCCGCCCAGCAGCAGAAAAAGAGATACATAAGGGTCACTGCTCGCCTGGCCTTTCCCAAGCCAGGGTCTGGCTAGCGCGTGAGAATGGGAGACAAGGTTCAGTCTAACCTCATGACTCGGGAAATTCAGGCTATCAGAGTAAACCTCTTTTGTGATTTAACAATCTCACTCTAAGTCAGAACTGTTAGGGTGGTACAGGGGCCACTTAAACCCCTTTTCTATGAATCATGTTGTTAGGGTGAATTTGGCCTGGCCCTGGCGTAAAGGGTGAATCACATGGCCCAGGCTTGGCCTCTCTTGACCAGGGAATGGATTCAGGAATGGGTATCTGACCCCTTTGGGGCCCATCAGATAGTTGGGATTCAATCTGAGCTCTTGGAGCAGGAAGGGTTTTCCCCCAGAGTTTGAGGCTGTGAGAGTGTGTGGCTGGAGCTGCAGCCCTCTTGGCACCATGAAGAGACTTCTTGCATTAGAAGGGAGTGACCCAAAGGAAAGGGAGAATAAAGTTAGAGGGAAAAAACTGGGCTCTAGGGACATCATTTCATACTCCAAGGCCAAACAGTCCCTAGATTTTTAATTTTGTCAAACAATAAGTTTCTTTTTTTGCCCAAGTCAGCCCAAGTCAGTCCCTGTCACTGTCTTAGAGCTATGGCTGAGTCACCAGGTCTTGTCAACCTCTGATCCTTCCTGTGGTTGGGTGGGGCCGCTGTGCTGTCCTGACATGGAGTAGGTTCCCTACTTCCCTAGTGAATAGTTTTGGTACCCAAGAACCTTTCTAACTTCCAGTCCTTGGGCTGAAACCAGCCTGTGGGTGAGAATTACAACCAACCTCTGAGAACTCTTCAGGAAGAAGATGTATTGAGGGAGGGATATCAGAGCATTTCCCTTCAGGAAGGCAAGCCACGTGTTGAGCCTCCATGGACAACTTTAATTTAACTGGAAATTAAAAAGATCAAAACCAGAGTCTGGGGCATTTAGAATGTCTGTCTTCCTGGTTTAATTTCACTGGGATTGTATTATTGCTTTTGATGAAATGTTTCATTTTAAAGCACTGGTTTCATCAAAGCAGGGCTTTCCTTTACCGAGGCAGCTCCACTGATAAAAGATATTTTCATTAGGAAAAGGGGACACCTGGCTTGGACGTAAGTGTGGGTTCAGAGAACAGAAAGGAAACGCCTGTGCCCTTTGGTGATCCCTCATGGTCTCTGCGGAGGCAACCTAGCTGAGACCTGGAGTAATTTCTTGGACACACCACGCATGTTCACGCTGCTTGGCTTTGTGCACGCTGCCTCTCCCTGGATGTCTTCTCTTTGCTCCTGGTGGGCAAGAGCCCAGCTTTCTGACTTGCCTCTGCCTATTCTGGATATGGTCTTGGCCACCTCCCGTGGTTTGCCAGGGCTGGTTGGTTGCAAACGGTGAAATGTGACCTTATTTGCAGATATGATTAAGTTTGAGGACTTCAGATGAGGAATGGTCCTGATTTATCTGGATGGGCTCTAAATACAAGCACAAGTGTCCAGACCAAGGGAGACTGGACACGCACACAGGTAACCAGATCAAAGAGGCGGAGACTGGAGTGTTGCGGCCACNCGTGGTTTGCCAGGGCTGGTTGGTTGCAAACAGTGAAATGTGACCTTATTTGCAGATATGATTAAGTTTGAGGACTTCAGATGAGGAGTGGTCCTGATTTATCTGGATGGGCTCTAAATACAAGCACAAGTGTCCAGATAACAGGGAGACCAAGGGAGACTGGACACGCACACAGGTAACCAGATCAAAGAGGCGGAGACTGGAGTGTTGCGGCCACAAGCCAAGAAATGCTGGCAGTCACGAGAAGCTGGGAAAGTCGAGCAATAGAATCTTCCCTAGAGTCTCTGGGAAGAGGTTGGCTGATGCCTTGATTTTGACCTCTGGAATTTTGGCCTACTGGGCGAGAATATATTTCTGTTGTTTTGAGCCACCTGTTTGGTGCTGATTTATTTGTGGCAGCCACAGCGCAAAGAGTCGGACACGACTGAGCGACTGAACTGAACAGGATACTAACACAGAAGGGAAAGCCATCTGAACAGACTATTAATTTTGTGTTGAGCATGGTGGTGGTGGTGGGGGGGGTTGTAATTCATGAAACCCACAGTGGAAAGAGCATTCCACTCTCCTGTGGGTTAGAAGCAGCACCAGAGAGGTGCCCGGCAAGCTGACAGTCCTTTCCTTGCTTCCCTCCGAGCTTCCCTCTCTTTACTCTCCCTGGCTTCCCCATACATTGCATGATCCATTCTTCTCTATCCAGGAGAGGAAATTGGGAGGTTCACAGGGAGGAGATACTTGCTTTTTTTTTTTTTTTTCACATGATTTGGAATTGCTTCACTTGTTACAACAACTACTACTTCATAATATGAAAGATGTCAAGTAAGGAAAATTGAATCTAAGGTGTGTTGGACTGCATCATTTTCCTAGCTCCTTACCCATCTCTTTCTCCACCCCTTGTGCTACGTCACTTTGTAACTTCTCCATCTAGAATGGAGTAGCTGTTCTGCCCCATTCGTGTGGCTTTCCTGGCCCACAGAACAAGAGTGGAAACGAGCGTGTGCTGGTTTGGAGCCCAGTCCACAGGGGTCATTGTGCTTTCACGCTTCTCCTCCTAGAAGCTCCCGACCTCCTCCATGAGACAGGCTTCCCCTGGGCCCAGGGTGCACACAGGGAGAGCAGAGCTGTGGGTCTGAGCAAACATTACTGTTGTTCTGGGTTTCCAGGTTCTAAGGTGGTTTAGTATCCAGTGTAAGCACAGCACTGGGTGACGGCTACAGAAGTTAAACCTGCAATATGTGGCGTTGGCTCTGGAACAAGAAACTGTTACTGGAGGCTGAAAAAAATGATGGCCTGTATTATGGAATGGTGGGATATTTGCTAAAAACTGTCACTTGAAATAACTTGGAGGAAGGAAAGTGTACCTAAGACACTGGTGGCTTTGGGCTGAGAGTGTCCAGGTAGAATGTTGCAGGCATGAGCAGGCTACAAAGAAGAGTCAGCTCTTCTTGACTGCTCAGGTCTCAGAAAGAGTTAGAGTGAAGAAAGAGAGTCTGGAAAATCTTAGCCTTATTGTGTGGAAAAATAAAACTATTTTAAATTTCCATCTTCTCCATTCAAGGAAAGATTCTCAAACACAGCCCGAGAGAAAAGTCAAATCAAGGGTATCGCTAGTAGCTTGGGGGTCTAGAGTGAATCAAAGGCACAGCACTTGCACTTGTGAAGGCCTCTGGAAGAACTAGATGGTGCTTAAAGTTACTAGAAAGATCAGTGATGTGGTCCTTTAAATCAGCCTGAGCTGCCCACAGTACTTGTAAGTGCAGAGACAGACGTGTCTTGAAATGAAATGGGAATATGGCTTTTGGCACCTTAAATCAAATACGTAGGAACTCCACAAGTTTTGAGAGAGCTGTATTGACAAAAAGCCCCCCAGTTCAGTTCAGTTCCGGCATGTCCGACTCTTCGTGATCCCACGGACTGTAGTACACCAGGCTTCCCTGTCCATCACTAACTCCCAGAGTTTACTTAGATTCATGTCCATCGAGTCGGTGATGCCATCCAACCATCTCATCCTCTGTCATCCCCTTCTCCTCCTGCCTTCAATCTTTCCCAGCATCAGTCTTTTCCAATGAGTCACTTTTTCACATCAGGTGGCCAAAGTATTGGAGCTTTAGCCTCAGCTCTTCCAATGAATATTCAGAGTTGATTTCCTTTAGGACTGACTGGTTTGATCTCCTTCCAGTCCACGGGACTCTCAAGAATCTTCTCCAACACCACAGTTCAAAAACAATTATTCGGTGCTTGGCTTTCTTTATGGTCCAACTCTCATATCCACACATGACTACTGGAAAAACCATAGCTATGACTAGACAGACCTTTGTTGGTAAAGTAGTGTCTCTGCTTTTTAATATGTTGTCTAGATTGGTCATAGTTTTTCTTCCAAGGAGCAAGCATCTTTTAATTTCATGGCTGAAGTCACCATCTACAGTGATTTTGGAGCCAAAGAAAATAGTATCTCACTGTTTCCACTGTTTTCCCATCTATTTGCCATGAATGATGGGACCAGATGCCATGATGTTAGTTTTCTGAATGTTGAGTTTTAAGCCAACTTTTTCACTCTCCTCCTTCACTTTTATCAAGAGGCTCTTTAGTTCTTCTTCACTTTCTGCCATAAAGGTGATGTCATCTGCATATCTGAGGTTATTGATATTTCTCCCTGAAATCTTGATTCCAGCTTGTACTTCATCCAGCCCGGCATTTCATATGATGTACTCTGCAAATAAGTTAAATAACCAGGGTGACAATATACAACCTTGATGCACTTCTTTCCCAATTTGGAAGCAGTCCATTGTTCAATGTCCAGTTCTAACTGTTGCTTCTTGACCTGCATACAGATTTCTCAGGAGGCAGGTCAGATGGTCTGGTATTCCCATCTCTTTCAGAATTTTCCACAGTTTATTGTGACCACACAGTCAAAGGCTTTAGGGTGGTCAATAAAGCAGAAGTAGACATTTTTCTGGAACTTACTTGCTTTTTCTATGATCCAACGGATGTTGAGAATTTGATCTCTGGTTCCTCTGTCTTTTCTAAATCCAGCTTGAACACCTGGAAGTTCTCAGTTCACATACTGTTGAAGCCTAGCTTGGAGAATTTTGAGCATTACTTTGCTAGTGTGTGAGATGAGTGCAATTGTGCAGTTTTGAACATTCTTTGGCATTGCCTTTCTTTGGGATTAGAATGAAAACAGACCTTTTCCAGTCCTGTGGCCACTGTTGAATTTTCCAAATTTGCTGGCATATTGAGTGCAACACTTTCATAGCATCATCTTTCAGGATTTGAAATAGCTTAGCTGGAATTCCATCACCTCCACTAGGTTTGTTCATGGTGATGCTTCCTAAGGCCCACTTGACTTCATATTCCAGAATGTCTGGCTCTAGGTGCGTGATCACATTATTGTAGCTAACTGGGTCATGAAGATCTTTTTTCTATAGTTCTTCTGTGTATTGTTGCCACCTCTCCTTAATATCTTCTGCTTCTGTTAGTTCCATACCATTTCTGTTCTTTATTGTTCCCATCTTTGCATGAAATATTCCCTTGGTATCTGTAATTTTTTGAAGAGATCTGTAGTCTTTCCCATTCCATTGTTTTCCTCTATTTCCTTGCATTCTTCACTTAGGAAGGCTTTCTTATCTCTTTTTGCTATTCTTTGGAACTCTGCATTCAGATGAGTATATCTTTGCTTTCATTTCTCTTCTTTCCTCAGCTATTTGTAAGCCCTTGTCAGACAACCAGTTGGGTTTTCGACATTTCTTTTTCTTGGGGATGGTTTTGATCACCACCTCCTGTACAATGTCACGGACCTCCATCCATAGTTCTTCAAGCACTCTATCAGATCTAATCCCTTGAATCTATTTGTCATTTCTACTGTATAATCATAAGGGATATGGTTTAGGTTGTACCTGAATGGTCTACCGGTTTTCCCTACTTTTTTCAACTTAAGTCTGAATTTGGCAATAAGGAGTTCATGATCTGAGCCACAGTCAGCTCCCGGTCTTGTTTTTGCTGATTGTATCGAGCTTCTTGTAAAGAATATAATCAATCTGATTTTGGTATTGACCATCTGGTGATGTCCATGTGTAGAGTCTTCTCTTGTGTTGTTGGAAGAGGGTGTTTGCTATGAGCAGTGCATTCTCTTGACAAATTCTGTTAGCCTTTGTCTTGCTTCATTTTGTACTCAAAGGCCAATTTTGCCTGTTACTCCAGATATGTCTTGACTTCCTACTTTTGCATTCCAGTCCCCTATGATACAAAGGACATCTCTTTGGGGTGTTAATTCTAGAAGGTCTTGTATTTCTTCATAGAACCGTTCAACTTCAGCATCTTTTGTATTAGTGGTTGGAGCCTAGACTTGGACTACTGTGATATTGAATGCTCTGCCAATCTGGATCAAAAGACACTGAAACCGTTCAAGATGGAAAGCAACCTCTGGGGCACTGATTTGTTATGGGCAAGATGCAGGTTGAGAAAGCATTCAGCGTCCATGAAAGCCACATTTTAGAGTATCCTTCTCAGAAGTAACCGAGAAGTATGATGTGAACAAGAAGTGACCAAGGAGAATGGTGTGACCAGAAGGAAGTGACCAAGGAGAATGAAAGGAAAGATATTGTAGGGAGTAGAGCCAAGAACCACAGCGCCAGGGAGCAGATTTGAAGCCTGATTCCACAACACTCCCTGCTCCAGGGTGGAAGTTCCTGCCAATGTTTCTCTAATGGGTTGTAAGAATTGTTGTGAACTAGTGGACCAGTGAGGAGAAGGCAATGGCACCCCACTCCAGTACTCTTGCCTGGAAAATCCCATGGGCAGAGGAGCCTGGTAGGCTGCAGTCCATGGGGTCGCTAAGAGTCGGACATGACTGAGCAACTTCACTTTCACTTTTCACTTTCATGCATTGGGGAAGGAAGTGGCAACCCACTCCAGTGTTGTTCCCTGGAGAATCCCAGGGACGGGGGAGCCTGGTGGGCTGCCGTCTATGGAGTCGCACAGAGTCGGACACGACTGAAGTGACTTAGAAGCAGCAGCAGCAGCGGACCAGTGGGGCTTCCCTGGCAGCCCAGACAGTAAAGAAGGCACCTGCAAGGCAGGAGACCCAAGTTCAATCCCTGGATCGGGAAGATCCCCTGGAGAAGAAAATGGATACCCACTCCAGTATCTTTGTCTGAAGAATCCCATGGACAGAGGAGCCAGGTGGGCTACAGTCCACAGGAGAGTGAAGAGCTGGCTTTGACTGAGTGACCAGCACGTGCACATGAGTGGACCAGTGGGCCTTCCTGGTGGCTCAGGTGGTGAAGAATCTGCCTATAATGCAAGAGACACAGGCTTGACCCCTGGGTCTGGAAGATCCCATGGAGAAAGGAGTGGCAACCCAATCCAGTATCTTTGCCTGGAGAATCCCATGGAAAGAGAAGCCTGGCGGGCTACAACCCATGGGGTTGCAAAGAGCCAGACACGACTCAACAACTAGCATTTTTACTCACAGTGACTGTTTGGTGCCTCCTGTCCATCCTTTTTTTTTTAAATCAGAGTATGGTTGCTTTACCCTGATGTGTCAGTTTCTACTGTCCAGCAAAGTGAGTGAGTTATGCATATATGTACGTCCACTCTTTTTTAGATTCTCTTCCCACTTAGGTCACCACAGAGCCTGGAGTAGAGTTCTCTGGGCTATACAATGGGTTCTCATTTTTTTGTGTATTTTAAACGTAGTAGTGTGTGTATGTCAATCACCGTCTCCCAGTTCATCCCACCCTGCCTCCTCCCATTTGAATGGGAGTGTTTACTGCATGACATGTCCCTGTTCTATCGTGGCCAACTTGGCATGTGTGAGGTGTTGGAGGGGAGGAGGGGCACAAACAACCTCTCCTTTTGTTCTTTAGGTCCTAGGAGCAAGGAGAGGTGCATTTGGATCTGACTTAGAATACAAGATGCTCAGCTTCAAGCTTGACATCGCGATTGGGTGTGTTGAGTGAAAATGAGTGTATTTTGTATGTGGGTGGGTAACTGTCCAAGAGGGCACTTTGTGGAAGATTCTATCATTATTCCCGATTCCTTACCCATCGTGTAGTCGTTTCTTAGGACTGCCACAACAGACAACCACAAAATTGGGTGGCTCTACGGGACAGAGGTTTACTGGAGGCCAGAGATCTGAAATCAAGGTGTCAGCGAGGTTAGTTCCTTCTGCGAGGGAGAGTCTGTTTTATGACTCTCTCCCAGCTCCTCATAGCCAGAAATCCTTGATATTTCTTTCTTTCTTTTTAAAGAGAATTTTCTGAGCCTGTTTTTTTTCAACATAACTTTATTTGTTTTGGCTGTATTGAGTCTCTGCGTGGCCCTTTAGCTGTGGTGGGCAGGGGCTACTCTCTAGTGGAAATACATTTCCCATTGTAGTGGCTCCTCCTGCTGCGGAGCACAGGCTCCAGGGTGCATGGGCTTCGGCAGTCGTGGCTCCCGGGCTCTAGAGCTCAGGTTCAGTAGTTGTGGTGCTTAGTTGATCTGCGACATGTGGGGTCTCCCTGGATCAGGGGTCAAACTCAAGTCTCCTGCATTGGCAGGTGGACAGAGGAGCCTAGTAGGCTGCAGTCCATGGGGTCGCTGAGAGTTGGACACGACTCAGTGACTTCACTTTCACTTTTCACTTTCATGCATTGGAGAAGGAAATGGCAACCCACTCCAGTGTTCTTGCCTGGAGAATCCCAGGGACGGGGGAGCCTGGTGGGCTGCCGTCTATGGGGTTGCACAGAGTCGGACACGACCGAAGGGACTTAGCAGCAACAGCAGCAGCAGCATTGGCAGACAGATTGTTTACCACGGAGCTACCAGAGAAGCCTGGCGTTTCTTGAGTTGTAGACGCGTCCCTCCAATTTCTGCCTCCAACTGCCGCACGGCATTCTCCCTGAGCGTCTCCACTTCCCTTCTTTTAAGGACATCAGTCACACTGGATTAGGGGTGCACTCTGANGGACTTAGCAGCAACAGCAGCAGCAGCATTGGCAGACAGATTGTTTACCACGGAGCTACCAGAGAAGCCTGGCGTTTCTTGAGTTGTAGACGCGTCCCTCCAATTTCTGCCTCCAACTGCCGCACGGCATTCTCCCTGAGCGTCTCCACTTCCCTTCTTTTAAGGACATCAGTCACACTGGATTAGGGGTGCACTCTGATCCAGTATGACTTCATCTGAACTAATCACTTCTGCAAAGACCCCTTTTCCAGATAAGATCCCTTTCCAAGGTTCTGGGCAGACACGCATTTCTCAGAGGAGCACTGCTCAGCCCACTCCCTGTCCTGTGCCCACATCCTTCGCCCTGGGACTCTGCAGCTTCTCTCTCCAGGATGCGGAGCTGTCTGCCCCATTCATGGGGTTGGCCCGTATGTCTCATGCGGCCAAGGGTAGGTGGGTGAAATAAACCGTGGGCCAGTCTGGAGCCCAGGTCTTAGAGGCATCGTGTACTCATGCTTGTCCTTTTAGAAGCCTCTGATCTCCTCCGGGAGAGNTTGGAGAAAGAGTGAAAGGAGTTTAAAAATAAAAGACAGAACTTTTCTGAAATCTTTTATGCACATCATGCTGTTTGCCAGCAAATACAGAGAGCTTTACCATTTTTCAGCTTAGTTTTATTTTATGTTATGAAACACATTTTATACTTTGTGTGGTTTTAAAAATGAACTTTATATGTTTTAAAATGTTCACAGTGTTTAATCAGTTCATGAACTATTATAATCTCTGCTTCTAAGACAACTGATTCAGAGTCTTATCTTTAGGGGTCTCAGAACATTATCAGGTTACTACTTTTAACACAGAAATCTTTTGAATATGCCATGTTATCATATTGAAGAAATCTTGGCTAAAGTTTTAAAATATGATCAAACCAATTTCCATTCAGCTTTTAAGTCACTGAGGTTTTCCATTCTATTTTAGTACATGATTCCAACAAAGACTTAGCATCTTTTCTTTTAAAAGCACCCTAATATCAAAGGACTGTCAGTGCTGCGGTGCCTCTTTATTTTTGCCCTTGCCAGCAAGAGTGAGTCATTTTTCTAAAATGCTGGAAAAGTTCAAAGAGACTTCACAGGAACTCTCAAACTGGTGGTATGTATGTGTGTGCCTTTTGCCCATTGTAACTCCAGGCATCCCATGCTTTTTTCTTAATGGCATATGGAGGAATAAACATGTGAAAGACATTATTTGGTGGAAGAGAGAAAGTGTATTATGTGGCAAGAACGGAGTTCAACTGTGATTTTTTAAAATGTCTCTCTTTTTCTCTCTTTTTTTTTTATACTGTTTTCTTTGGTTTTATAACTTCTTGGCCTGTAAGAATAAGGAGGATACGACCTAATTGTTTCTGGGCAACTAACAGAATGTTTTGTGATTTCTGTGTCTGAGAATATAAATATGTTTAATCATTCATAGAATTTCATCCAGTCTATACATCTTTAACAGGGTGATAATAGGTTTTGCCTCTGGCAAGAATTCGTTTGTAGGGAATAAACAAAAATGACAATTTTTTGGCTCTCCAAAGGATCACTATACATAAATAGAGATATAGAATATCTGTAAACTTCATGAAGCGAGAAATTAGGACAAATGCAAAAAAAAAAGCTGCTTAGAGAGACAAAACTTAACAAAAAACACCGAGAAAAATGAGAATCACTGACTTAGTCTGGAGATGGAAGCTTAGTGCCAAGATAAAATGAGGACCACAGATATGATAATATACATAGATTTTGAAAACAAATTCCAATTACATATTGTTCAGGTATAATTTCGTTTGTTTGCTAGCCATCAGTCTTACACTGAGTTTCCAGTCTGTAAGTTACGCTGGCTTGTTATAGTCAGGGTTTCGAGTGGGGCATTGTCTCTCTCTCTCTCTCTTTTTTTTTTTCTTAATGCTAGTCCTTTTCTCCAGCAGCTGACTGTCTTTGGGAGGAAATGAGATAAGGAAACTGAAGCATGAACGCTCTGTAAGTGCAAGTGTAGACAGCTGTGGGATCACAAAGGAAGAAATAGTTAACTTNTCTCTCTCTCTCTCTTTTTTTTTTTCTTAATGCTAGTCCTTTTCTCCAGCAGCTGACTGTCTTTGGGAGGAAATGAGATAAGGAAACTGAAGCATGAACGCTCTGTAAGTGCAAGTGTAGACAGCTGTGGGATCACAAAGGAAGAAATAGTTAACTTTGCAGGAAAGTAGTTAGGAAACAATTCAATAAAGGGATTACTTTAGACCAAGGAATTTGCCAACTTGGATGGGAAACAATTATGTCTTTATTTTTCAATTAACTCCATCTGAAATTTACTGTTTATTTCCATTATGAAGGGGCACACACACCACAGTAGAAATAGCAGAATATGGACTTTTTCACCAACAGATATAGCTATTTCCATAGCACATTATAGTTTTTGCAGATAACTGAAAATATTATCTATGGTTGTAACTACTCTGAAGTAACAGTAGTTACTAGACCATCTCTGGATTTTGTTATTTAACATGTTCATAAAGTACATGTTTTGTAAATCTCACATTTAACCATGTAAAATACAAAACTTTTATTTAATAAGAGTACCACAGAATTAAAAGGAAAACGCATATGTAATACAAGAGATGCATATTCACGACAAAAAGAGAACTCTTGCAGGAGATTCATGGGATTAAAGAGAAAATTCATGGCTTATCAATGAAGTGTTATGATAGGACATGTTAGAGAAGAAGATATTGATATAGCCAATGCAAATATAAAAGTATGTCTCAGATCCTCCTTAAATATGAATTTAAGAAATAATGCTTTAACAATATTTTGGCAGATTGTCAAACACTAA